>OY992532.1:167642773-167913348 GCA_963921185.1 Dasysyrphus tricinctus | reverse complement strand
TTCTCAACAAGTTCTTCTTTGAATAATAACTGTTTTGCATAACGTTAATAAAACCGTGTTTTTTATTCTTAAAATCTAACATTTGAAAAGCTCGACGGTGGTGTAAAGATGGAAAAAAAAACTGAAAATATTACAAAGTACGAAATTTTACCCATTTTTGGGAGCTCCATAGCACCGTTTGTAGTGGTTGTACAAAAAACTTTCTGAGTCATATTTGTAGGAAATTATATTTTCTACAATATTCATATAATTTTTTCCGTAAAAATACACAACTAGCGATAATACTTTCAAATAAACACGCGCTTTAACAGGAAGATTTTGTAATAAAAAAAAATTAATTTCCAATTCAATCCGAGTAAGCGTATTTTCAATGAAATATAATACACGATTGGATCATACGAACTTAATCTTTTGGTTCCAAGCTACATATAACTTAGCCAGGCATTTATGGTGTATGATAATGGTTCACCCGAAATCTATAGACCAATTTATTATTATACTTTATTGTATATACTTGATATAATCTTGATTTTAAAATAAAAGAATAGATTTATGGATATAAAAACAGCTATAGCATAATTTTATTATTTTTATTTTTATTTTATTTCTCCCCTCCAATACTTTTACGTCCTGATCCAACCTATACGTCGCATATTATGCGAATCAACATGTATATGATTATTTATAATTAGTTTTCAATTGATATTTTTAAGGAATTGTGAAGTTCATATTTTAAAGATAAATTTTAAATATTTTGTCTATTTATAATTTTATATGTTCGTTTTTTTTAATGATGGGGTGGTTTCTGTGTAGCAACATGTTGTCAAACATTGCTTGATGGAAACGAAAAAGTTTTCAAAATATTTTAAAACCCAGCTATGTTGTTCTATGTTGTTTTTGAGTTTATGTGATCAAACATCGATGGTTATAGCTTTTAAAGCAATATTTGACAAGACGTTGTTTCATATAACCCCCCCCCCCCCCCCCCCCCAATGGGTAGGTCTGCTTAACATGAATTTTGCAAGGTAAACTCTTTTTTATATAAATGTACAAACCATTTTGAATTTGTTAACTTATAGTCTAGCCTGGAAAAATAAATACAATAAATCATGCTCTTTAGGTTATTATTTAATGTGGTAGGGGTGACCCCAGGTATAACCTACTAAAAGGGCCACGATCTTTAGCCAGGAGGGGGTTAAAGGTCTCGTTTTGTAATTGTTCGTAAATATTTTGATAACTATTAGCGGAAAAGTTTACACTACAAAATTTGACTTAATTAAATTTCCTAAAAAAAGTTTTATTCATATTTTCGGTAAGAGCAGACGATTGTAGGATTTTTCGTTTTTAAGAAAATTGAAAATTATGAAAACATCTGTTTTGTTAAAAAATATTTTTGTTGAGTTATTAGTACTAAGTGCTTCTGGTGAAAACTTAAATAACATATTTCTGTAGCAAATTAAGTTTAAATTTATTTTGTATAAAATAATTATTTCGTTTAGCTTCTGAATATACTAGTTAACCCAGAGAGCATGATTTATTGGATTTATTTTATAATTTTGAGTCTTCGTTGACTGGACTATTAATGTTTACATAAAGATAAAATAAAAATCCAAAATAATATATATAATAATATAACATTCTTTCGAAACTAAGAATTTATTATAAGGGAAGCTTAAAATCCTACGTATTTTATTTTTGTATTTGCATGTGTAAATATTTGTTTGTAACCGTTTCATTTTGATTAAATATTTCTTTATATATCAATTTTCAACTTTGTGTTGTTTAATGTGTATAAATATTTTATTTAAACAACACGAGAAGGGAGAAGAAATCACAATATTCATTTGCGTTTGAAATAAAAATATACTTATGTATTTATAAAATAAGAATGCAATGTTAAACATTAAATGTAGTCAGTTATTGAAAAATTTTAATAGTTGGCACAAGTCAGGCTAAAATCACACAGCTAGCGTTATGTTATACATTTATACATTTTCGTTTGGAGATATTAAGACCCATCATACAACAAAACTAATGTTCAAGTAATTGGCACAGTTTTGAAAGTCAACCGCAGTACAATGCACTAAGGAAAATTATAACCTTGATTATACAGTGGTGTGCATGTAATTAGTAACGATTTCAAAGACACTTTTCTTCCTTCCGTATTTCCTGTCCAATGCTTGTGATTATGGGAAAATTCTAAGCGTTTGTTCCTGTGTCGCTCAGTCAGCAAGAGGTTCTTCCTGGATATTCATCCAAAGAGGACAACTATACATTCAAAGAGGTAACGCAACCTTCTCTTAACATAATCTAGAGAAAGTCCACTCTCCTTTTCGCCAAAACCTACTGCTCTAGTTTGTCTCTCTCTGTTGAAAAGGTTTTTTTCTTTGCCGAATAATAAGCCCATCTTCTCTTTGAGAAGACTTGCGAGGCTTTTTTCTAAAATATTGAACAGCTTTAAATACCATCTTTTTAGAACATTGTATTATATGTATGTATTTTATCATCTACGTGATGATTGACAATGAGGCACCGAGCTTTTATATCGCAGAATTTATTTTTTCCTAAAATGGAAAACTGCTGAAACAGCACAGTTTCAATATTTTGAATGCGTAGATCTTAAAACTCTTATTCACCTTACCTCTTACCTTTTAAACCGCTTAAATTTTGAAAATAGAAAGGTTGAGGGCAGAAACACAAGACACACAGGAAGAAAGAAAAAATAACCTTGAAATCGTTTCTAATTACTTGTACACCACTGCATATGTTCAATACTAGTTAAGACAAAAATTTCTCGTGTCAGATACATATGTATGTATGTCAATTTTGCCATTTTTTTGAAATTGTTTCGTTAACTTCTTCACTTCATTGGAAATGCAGAAACTAGTTCACATATTTTTCTTGGGTCACACAGGTTAACGGTTTTAATTTTGGGGTGCAATAATAGAATTTTCAAAATTTGTACTTTGCTGAATTTCAATGAAGTGATGAAATTAAGTACACAGTTTCAAAAACAAAGCAAAATTGAAATACATGCATACACATATGAGACGAAATTATTCTATTCTAGAACTTTGTCTAAACTAGTTCACACAATTTTTCTGGGCTCATATCGATACCTTAATGCACACATGTGCTATGTCCGTTTTTTGCTGTTTTGAGATAGTGGTACCAATGTAAAGGTGAGAAGCAGAGCTTTCATATGCACACACGTCCAATGTCCAACAGAAATCCTAAATTGCTTAAATTTGCAAAAAAGGCGAATGTCCTAAGTCCCCTGTTGAAATATTGGAAAAAGCACAATTGTTCTATGTCCAACATTTTGTGCTATGTCCATTCTATGTTTCACATTTTGTGCTATGTCCGGACATAGCACTTTTGTGCAATTTATTTTATGGGTAAGTAGGCAGTGAAACTATTTAAGTTTGAAGTTTGATATTGTACGATTTTCGTTTTTTTGTGTGTTACATTATTTAAAAAAACTCATTTAAAATGAATCGTGGTAAATTAATGGTAGAGCTTTGCAAGCGAATGAAGCTTATTGAAAAAAAAAAAAACCCCGAACAGTTCTTTTAAAGGTAAATTTAAATTTTTTGAAGTTAATCCTTCCGTCATAAATTGGGAAAAAAATAGTTCTTAAAAAAGAATTGGTTAGGAGTATGCACCAGTTCATCTGTAAAATATGGTCGGAGGAAAGCATGCCCGATGAATGGAACCTCAGCATTGTTTGCCCGATCCTCAAGAAAGGCAATCCTCTGGTCTGCACCAACCAGAGGCATCAGTCTTCTTAATGTCGCCTACGAGATCTCCTCTGCCGTACTCTGTGAACGCTTGAAGCCATTCGTCAACAACCTGATAGGTCCATATAAGTGTGGCTTTAAGCCAGGGAAGTCTGACATCGACCAAATATTCGCACTATGGCAGATATTGGAGAAAACCCATGAGTTTCAAATCGATACCCACCACTTTTTCATCGATTTCAAGGCCGCGTATGACAGCATCTATAGAGAAGAGCTATACATATATAGCGCAATGTCTAGTTTTGGCATCCCTGCTTTTGTGAGCATTGAGAAGGAAGCCAAGAAGATGGGTCTAACGGTGAATGAAAACAAAACAAAATATATGCTGTCAACAAGAAAGGACACCCAACACCGACGTCTCGGACAGAACGTCACTACAGCTTTCATTTTAAAGCGGTCAGAGACTTTGTCTACAAGAGATCCGCTATAAACTCAGCGAACGATACCACTGCTGAAATCAACCGAAGAATTACTCTTGCCAATCGCTGTTTCTTTGGGCTAAGAAGGCAATTGAGAGGTAAAACCCTCTCTCGAGCAACTAAACTGTCTCTGTATAAGACGCTTATCATCCCGGTCCTGATGTATGGTGCAGAGGCATGGACATGGACACTGCTAACGGTGGATGAGAACGCGTTAGGCTGTTTTGAGAAGAAAATTCTCCGGCTGATTTTTGGTCCCGTCTGCATAGATGGGAAATGGAGAAGAAGATACAACAGCGAACTGTATGGGCTGTATAGCGACACCGACCTAGCCACAAAAGTAAAAAGCCAACGACTAAGATGGCTGGGTCACCTAGAGCGAATGGACTCCAATGCTCCGGTCCAGAAAGTCTTTGAATCCAACCCCGTGGGACAACGCAGTAGAGGTGGACAGCGTAAAAGGTGGAGCACGCAAGTGGAAGAGGACCTTAACCAACTTGGCGTGCGAAACTGGAGACAGCTAGCTGGAAACCGAGCCGGCTGGAAAAAGCTTGTTGGTTGAGGCCCTGGTCCACCCCGGACTGTAGCGCCACCTTGAGTAAGTAAGTTCTTTAAAATAAATATCAGAACCACAACAATATTTCTATAGCTAAAAAGAGAGATTTGCTTAGCTTACTCAAGCAAGGGGTTATACCTCAAGAATACGCCCCATTCTAAATGATCACCCATCATGCCGCGGTGTTCGAGACGTTGCAGTATGGGGTAACGAAGAAGAAAAGGAAAACTGCGCAAATAAAAATGATTATTAAATAATTATATAAGTTTTACGTTTGTGTTAATAGAAATGATAATTTATTAATAAATTGCAATAGTTCTTGTTTTACTATGACAAAAAAAATATATTAAGCATAGCAAAGTAAGTAATAAGTTAACGGTTTAGGAACCGAATCGTGTTCTATGTCCTATTTGAATAGCTGGTATCAAGCACAAAAGTTCTATGTCCTTACATATTTTATTCTATCATGAATAAATTAAAAAGAGGTAGAAGAAATGTTTATTTTTTATTACTATACCATTTCAAATGTATCTGGCCATAACATACTAAAATATTATCAAAGATAATTTGCTGCATTTGTATTTATGCACGTACCAAAACTTTACTTTGAGTTTGCCAAAAACAGCAAAAACGGACATAGCACATGTGTGCATTAAGGTATCGATATTATGTAGGTAGGTACAAGTTAACGGTTTTAATTTTGGTGTACGATAATCGAATTTTTAAACTTATTACCTTGATTTCGATGCAAAATTTGAATGGATCCTTTTACATAATGACAAATTAGTTAGTTCAATAGTCCACAAAACATAAACAAAAATAATTTTCTATTATTTGCGTTTTTCTTCATATACAAATTAGTTTATTTTTCACATTTAAAATTCACAAAAATATTCGTGTGTTCTATTTTATTTTGGTATTTTATTTATTAAGTCCGAGGAGCTTATGTTTATGACGTGTATAACTGACTACATTATTAGTTTAAATAGTGCATTAAAGTGGAAAGGCACTAGGATAAAATAATACCGTATTTATCGATTTGTATTCTTAAACAGTTGCATCGAATGTTGTTCAAATTAAAACTGTGGGCTATTGACATATTTAAAGTCATATAAGGAAAACAAAACATCATTATTTTGCCAAGATGTTTAAGATCGAGGCGCTAGTATAAACATTTTTCTCTTTAAAAATTGATTATAAATTTACTTTTGATGTAAATCAATTCACAAAATATTTTAAATTAAATTATTTTTGCTGAGAGAATTTTATTCTTGTTATATTTTTGTTGTTTGAATATTTCATTAAATGTTTGAACCACCGCCATTGGACATTGCAAGAAATAACGATTAAAGTAAGGTTCTCGGATAAAATATTTTCTTTTAGCTTCTGTTTGTATATTCAATATCTGAAATGTGTTGTGGCTAATTTTCGGCTCACTATTTTACGGCAAGTCATTGGTATATAAAAATAAAACAAATTATTATTCGTATTATTAGATAACAACACCGACACAAAATATTCTACAAACATTGTTACCTATTTTTATGTTATCATTACTAACTGGCTCGACAAGTTAATAGTACGCTAAAAAAAAGAACAATTTCACTGTTACGCTAAAAAAAAGAACAATTTCACTGTTGTTTTCAATTCATTCTCACTGAAAGAATGGATTTTTTGATGCCGAAGATTTCATAGTACATAAGATTTGACGCTCTAATTGAAAATCATAATCAAGATCTGATACGGAATTAGAAATAATTGGCAATGATGGGAGCTGAAATAAAAGTAAATTTAGTAGAATTAAAAATCATAGTAGACTTAAGCTAAGTATACATGCTTTTTTAAAGAAATATTTGCTTTTTGTATATCAAGGTAAATAATTGGTTTTTAAAACAACAAAATTGACAAAAAAATGGCTATACCTACCCCAACCAGTGGCGATTCCTCTCAGTTGGCTAGGTTGGCTGCGCCAACCCTAAAATTTCGTCTTAAATACACGTACTACAAACAATTTGTTTTGTATTAAAACTTGAGAATAAAATATCCTTTTATGTTGATAAAAAAGAAACACCCCAATCCGTTTAAATCATTATAAAACCAGCAAAACCTATTTAAATCGAGCCATTCACTGCAACCCCTACGTGCTATATTAACCCCATAAAGTAGGAATCTCTTTTAATATTATTTTTCTTTCAATATTGGCCGTGTTGGCTACAAAAATTTGCGCCAACAAATCTCATACAAACTACATATTATTCCCGATGTGCTGTGTCACTCTATCTTTAAGAACAGACCCATAAAAATACCCTCATAGGTTGGCTCTATTGAAAGAGCCAACGCCTGGGTAGAAAAATGTGAGTTGATTGCCGACCAGTACCCACCAGTGGAGAACCTAGTTATCTGAAGCAAATGTTTTAGTTTGAATTTTATATGGTTAACTTGAAAAAATCATAACTCCCATTCTACTCATCCGATCTTCAAGGTTAAGGTCTTTAAATAAAGCCAAAATGACACGCTACATTGTGTGAAAAAATCATTGAAAAGGGGTACAAAATTTCATACTAAAAGGGTGATTAAGTCTGCCTTCAATTCGATTTGCAGCATTCTAAATTCAAAACTTGATGAAAAATTTCACAATTTGAAAAAACAAAAAATGCTTTTTTTTTGCTTATTTTCTCTTCTCTTCTAAGATTATGTTATACAATGTTTTACAATCAAACCTACATGAGCGGTGCTAAAAATTTTTTAAATGATTTTTTACAAATAAAATTCATTTTAATTAAAAAAACTGATCGACATATGTAGCTTCATTAATATAATCTTTATAATTAATGGTTTAAAATACTTTCAGTAAGATAATCGTTAGATTTACAAAAAATCTGGGTAGAAAAATGTGAGTTGATTGCCGACCAGTACCCACCAGTGGAGAACCTAGTTATCTGAAGCAAATGTTTTAGTTTGAATTTTATATGGTTAACTTGAAAAAATCATAACTCCCATTCTACTCATCCGATCTTCAAGGTTAAGGTCTTTAAATAAAGCCAAAATGACACGCTACATTGTGTGAAAAAATCATTGAAAAGGGGTACAAAATTTCATACTAAAAGGGTGATTAAGTCTGCCTTCAATTCGATTTGCAGCATTCTAAATTCAAAACTTGATGAAAAATTTCACAATTTGAAAAAACAAAAAATGCTTTTTTTTTGCTTATTTTCTCTTCTCTTCTAAGATTATGTTATACAATGTTTTACAATCAAACCTACATGAGCGGTGCTAAAATTTTTTTAAATGATTTTTTACAAATAAAATTCATTTTAATTAAAAAAACTGATCGACATATGTAGCTTCATTAATATAATGATTACTCAAACAAATCTGCATGAATCTTTATAATTAATGGTTTAAAATACTTTCAGTAAGATAATCGTTAGATTTACAAAACAAAATTACTATTTTTTACATGGTAACTATGAAAAAATGTAAAAACAATTTGAAGTAATGTTTTTTTACACCTATATCTAAAAATTTCATATAAATATTGAACATAAAAAAAACTTTTAATAAAATATTTAAATTTAGGTAATCATAAAGTTGTATATCCAACACCAGAGCAGGAATTAAATATTATTTGAATTTAATAAATTTAAAACATGCTTTGTTGTACATTGTTCCAGCCTCACGAAAACGTTAATAACTTTTTTAATTATCAACGGATTTTAATGAATCAGATTTTTTTCGATTAACAATTAAAAATACTTTTATTTAAATGTATCATACATCATTGTAAGCCATGAAAAAGCTAAGAAAAAATGTACAAAAAAAAAATAGCTTTAATTTTTGCATATGAACTTATCAACATTGGTAATTTTTTTTAATATTCCAAAATGAGGTGTCAAATAATGGATTATAATAATTTAAATTATTTTCAGCCAAACAAAATTATAAAAATCTTCATAAGAAATTTTAGGGGGAAACAAACTTAGGCATCTATATAAATATATGCTTTTCGAGCACATTTACCTGAAAAATACATAACTTGAATATTAAGGAACTAAAATACACCTTATTTATGATTTAGTATTTGTCTTAAGAAATCAGAAATATCTATATTATAAAGCTCAATTGGAAGTAAAATATCAAAAATGTGTTTTTAAAAAAGTCTCACATTAAAAACTATTAAATTAATCCCCCTTTTGGCAAAATATATGGCTTATATTTATCAACCAAGTCCACAAAATGGATTTAATTTTTCAAAATTCTATTTCACCAATCCTAATAAAAAATTTGATATACATATGAAACATTACTGTACGTTGCTCAAAAGCTTGAGTATTGATTTTCAATTTATTAATTAATTATAAGAAAATTCATTATCTGATAATTTCCAAGGTAGCCGTAGAAAACAAATAAAATCAAAAATTGTCGATCCAACTGCATTAAATTTGCTATTAGTCGAGAAATACTGCTTTGATTTTTAAAAATAAGGTGTCTATTGGCGTTTTTCTATTTTAGCTCAGAGCAGATCAGATCAGATTTAAAACACAAAAATAATTGAATCAGAGGGCTCAGATAATACAAATTTCAATTTCTGAATCTGATCTGATCTGCTCTGAGTTAAAAAATAAAAACGCCATATCCTCAATTTTTTAGAGCGTTACAGTTTACAGGTTACATTTTCATAAAATTTGAGTAGCTGAGACGCTTCGAAAGGCTTAAAAGCATTTTTTACTATGTTTACAATAATTTCATCCTTATTTTTCAAAGTGTTTTAATATATATAATAATTTGGACTAATGTGTCAATAGAAAAAGAAATGTTGTCGAAGATAAGAAAAAGTGAAAATTTTTAGGAACCGGTTCTCGAAATGTTTTTGAAAATAGAGTGACGACTGCATTTTATGTAGGTATATATAAATGAGTTGAATTAAAACTCATTATAGAGGAACAAAATTAAAAATTTTTGCTTTTATTACATTCAGCTTTGATCAAAGGATTATTCGTAGCCAACCCAGAACTCAAGACCAGAAATCGCCACTGACCCCAACAAAAGTCTGACAAATTTGGTGGAGATTTTTATTTGTATGTTGTAAGTAGGTATAGCCTACGAATCAAAACTACCCTAAATTTTGAACAGTGATTAAGTTTTAACCGGGCACGGGGTGAAATGCGTTGAAATTCTGTTTTTTTTTTTGCAAAAATCTGTAATTAAAAATTGTTGTTTATGCTAGTACCCACAAAACAAAATTAGTTTAAGCGTATCATTTTTCAGATTTTAGCCCAGTCAACGAAGGGAAAAATATGCCTCCACCTCAAAATAAATTCAATAGTTTTGAAACTTGGTACACTTATTCAGAATGGTCTAGCGATATTGTGTAAAAAAGTCCCCATGAATCCGAAGCGAGCTCTAGTGGCAGGAATGTGCAACATATGTATTTATTTTTCGGTTTTTTATGTTTATCTTAGAAATTATTTGTCTTATCAAAAAATAATCTGAGACAGAAGAATAGCTTACAAAATTATCTACAATAATGATTATAACCAAATTTTTCATATCTCTTATAGTTTAAAAGTTATTAGGCTCCAAAAATTGGTACTTTTTCCACCTAAGAAGCGCTGCATTTTGTACTCTCAAGTATGAAATGCGGTGCTAGCGCTAACATTTTAGAGTTCTTCTGTCCGAGCATCCAAGGATTTTGCCAAGTCCGTTCATATATTTCAACATCTTCTATATATGGGTCAATATTTCAAAACATTAATATTTTTCACTCCAAAGTGGACCCTCGCTCAAAAGAACCTATTCTGGTAGACGAACAATTATGTCTCTTAATAACTCTATAATAACCACTTTAAAACAAAGAGTCATAACGTTTGATCAAATTTAACTGGTTTTTAAGTCAGGGAAATAATACTTGTATCAGGGGAATGACAAAAATTTATATTTACTCCGTTGATTAGATGGATATTTAATTTTGCGAATGGTTTCAGGAGTGTAAAGAAAAAAAAGAACAAATACTAACATGAAAAATAGCATCCACAACTATGTTGCACGAACTTGCTCTCATGATTCAAGAATTTTGCGAGATAAAGCATTTTATAGTAATAATCGTATTTTGTATGATATTTTGACCGAGAAAATGTGAAAAAATTAAAAACTACTAAACAAACTGTAAATATGTTTAAATGTAATATTATTTATTCTTCTAGAGTTACCAAAACCCAATCAATCATTATAATGAAAACTTGAAAGTCAGGGGAATGACACAAAAAATGATGTTAGGGGAATGACTCCGAAGGGTGTTTTATGAGAATTAAATGGAGGTTATTAGAAAATTAGATGTTTTATACTATTTTTCACGTAGGCCCTTGTAAAAGACACAGACGAGTAAAACTTTTTAATTTGTATACCACACATTTTAGTAAAAAACACGCGTTAGAGGAATGACAATTTCACTTGACGAAAAACAAAATCATTGCCTTAACTTGAAATAAAAAAGACAACAAAGTTTTTTTGAAACCCTTACTTCAATTTTTATAAAGAGCAATTCTGTACCGTTAAACAACAAAAAAATCAGTTTTCTATTTTGAGTCTATATATATTTTTTTTCAATTTCCATTGGTGGGATAGAAATGATCAATTTATGGGGGACACTTACTTAATAGCTCCTATTTAAAAAAATAAAGCAACTAAAAATCATTTAACTATTTTTTAGTAAGGATGCATATATTGTTAAAAAGACTGCATCATTAGATTTTTTGTATCGTTTTTAGATGGTGGTGGTAACACACACAAGTTGTTGTTGTTCATTCAAAATTATTCAATATAAATTGATATATAACTTGCAGCATACTGCACTTGTGTGGATTTCCATTCACACACAAACCCAACTTAAATTGTTTTTAGTTTCGTTGCTAAAATTCAGACAGTGTAGTAAATAGGCCTGGGGACACGTCAGGGGAATGAAATTTTAGGTGTTTAAATGAAGATAGCGGGTATGATATTTGTTTTAACTTTATTTTTTCTAGAGCGAATATTAGAACCCGTTTGTTTCAAGCCATCCAATTAACAAACTTATAATAAAATTTTGTGCTTTGGTTCAAAAATGAAGGAGACTGAAATATTAATATTTTGAAATATTGACCCATATATATATATAACCTCCAAACCCCATTTCAGAAACCTCAAAAGCAAGTTACAGAAAGCAGCAAAGTCGATAATATTTTTTTGTACACCGCTGTCCCCTTATTCATGCAGAATGGGATTCATGGATTTGTTGTTGTATTCTAAGAAACAAAAAATATACAAACATACGTCATTCTTGGCATTGTGAATGCTTGAATGTCGATCATATATTATAAATCCTTAAAACGTTACCTAAGCATATAAAATGTAGCGCTTGTTACGAAATTGAAAAAAAGTACTATAAGAGATATGATAATTTTGGTCACATTCAATATTTTAGAGGATTTTATGAGCTATCTTTCTATCTCAGAAAATTTTTTGATAGGACAAATAATTTCTAAGATAAATGCGAAAAACAAACAAATAAAAATGTTGCACGTTCCTGCCGCTAGAGCTCACCTGGGATTCATGGGGACTTTTTTACACAACATTGCTAGACCATTCTAAATAAGTGTGCCAAGTTTCAAAACTGTTGAACTTTGTTTGAGGTGATGGCATTTTTTTTTCCTTCACTGACTGGACGTAAAGAAGTAAATTATTTTATTTAATTCGCTCTTTTTGTATATTACCAATAATAATAACCTATTTACTCTAGATACTGTAAAAAATTATTACATCCTGAAAACTACATATGTTGCGCCAAATTTTTAAAATGTTTGCCACCAGGGTTACCATACGAATTTTGTATACCTACCAGAGATGCTTAAACTTTTTAATTTTTTTCTTTTATCAATTTTTGTAATTAAAAACAAATTTATTTTTTTTTTAATAAAAAAAGTAAGTCCAAGAGCTAATAAAATATTCTACCAATAATGTTTTGGCACCAATAGCGTAGAAAATTGCTGCAAAAGAAAATCGATGGAATTCATCCATTTGTATTCGTGGTATTCAAAAACGTAAAGTAAAGTACTTGAGAGTGCTAGGACGCCATATGGCCCTAGGCTC
Organism: Dasysyrphus tricinctus; assembly: GCA_963921185.1. NCBI lineage: Eukaryota > Metazoa > Arthropoda > Insecta > Diptera > Syrphidae > Dasysyrphus > Dasysyrphus tricinctus. Next base: position 167,900,449 of record OY992532.1, on the reverse strand, counting down.
AATGATAGGAAAATCCCTATGCACACCTCCGCGTGGTAGAGGGCGGGTAACGCTAACGTGCAGGGGGACCGAATGGATGCCGGGATAAGCAGACAACCCAGCGTTGCTGGTCAGGGCACAAACTTGTCCTTGGGATGGTTAAAAGCCCCCTTAAGACGGATGAACTGCAGGTAGCGGTCAACGGCATGATAGTCTGGTGGCGGAGGAGCTTTTTTGGTAAAAGGCCAACGGCAGCAGCAGGTAGCGTCTGTAACCCATATTGGGCGGCTACAAAAGGCGTCTGTTTTCCCATAGTGGGCGGCCTCGAGCAGTTATGTGTTTGACCATACAAAAGGCGGGTGTGCCTGTCAAATCTGAGCTAATGTATGTTATTAATCATATCTCGGAAAACACCATGGTGGAAGGATATAAGCAAATACATGAATTATGACAACAAATGGAAATGAGTCCCCAAGAGGTAATCTTTTTATAGAAAATCCTTCTGTAGCTTCGGTTGCAGTAAACCGCACATCGGATTTGGGGGTGCGGCATCTTTCATGTACGAGCGTCAATCAAGACGCCATAATAATAAGTGAATCGTTGACAAATAGAAGAAGTCTTTCAAGAAGCGCAAATGTTACTTTTGGCTACCGCATACGTACGAAAATCGGAGCATGGAACGTTCGATCCTTGTACAGCGATGGTAGATACGAGCAGGTTGAGCGTGAAATGCTTCGTCTAAACATCAGTATCCTGGGCATAAGCGAAACTAAGTGGAGAGGAAGAGCTGAATACAGATCAGACACTGGACAGACGAGAATGCTGTATTCCGGGGAAGATGAAAGAGAGGGTGGCCAAAGACTGCATGGTGTCGGAATTATGTTGAACGAAGAAGCGAGGCGTAGTTTGATCTCCTGGGCGCCCATTTCTGCGAGATTAATGACAGCAAGGTTTCGTTCAAAAATTCGTAACGTCACAATTATTCAGTGCTACGCCCCCACAAATGAAGCGACCGAGGAAGACAAAACCGCGTTCTACACTCATCTTAACTCGGTTTACAGTAGTGTTCCGAGAGCCGACATCATAGTCGTTATGGGAGACCTCAATGCCCAAGTCGGTTCAGACAATTACGGACTGGAACGCGTGATGGGAAGAAATGGCTTGGGGTCACGGAATGAAAATGGTGACTTGCTTGTCGACTTTTGTAACGCGAATCGTCTTGTGATAGGTGGGACTGTATTTAAGCATAAGACGTGCAACAAAATTACCTGGGTGCATCCGGATGGTCAAACCGAAAACCAAATTGATCATATCATGATTCAGCAGCGATGGAGGAAGTCTATGTGTGATGTCCGGAGTATAAGAAATGCCGATGTGGGAAGCGACCACCATTTGGTTCTGATGAGTCTCAAACTACGAACCGCTGCCGTACAAAAACCAGCGCAGGATGCAGCAAGGAGCTCAAAATTCATTACGAATGCTTTAAATGACCCCAACATATGTCGAAACTATGTCACCACCCTTAACGACAGAGCCTCGTCATTAAACGGAATCCAGAATTCAACAATTGATGAGATGTGGGGTGAAATTAAAAGTGTTTTTATGGAGGCTGGATCCAAAACTGTACCCAAGCGAACGAGACGTAGAGACTCTTGGATATCCCAAGACACCTGGGATAAGATCAAACTTCGCAAATCGTTGAAAATCCAAATAAATGCTGAAGCAGATGTTCAACGAAAGGCTGACTTGCGAAGAGAGTACCGCATTGCACATAAGATGGTCTATCGCTGTGTGAGACGTGACAAGAGGGTGAAGTTGGATGGACTCGCAGATAATGCGGAAATCGCTGCCAGAAGAGGAGATATCCGGGAATTGTACCAAATAGCCAAAGATGTTATCGGGAAAAAAAGCAACACCAATCATCCTGTAATGGATGTGGATGGCACACTTTTGGTATCAATTGAGGATCAGCTTCGTAGATGGAAGGACCATTTTTGTGCCCTGCTAAATGAGGATTCAGTTGAGCAGAGTGCTGAAGTGCCCCAACTAAACGAGATGCGCAGGTCCTATAGGGGTATTGACATCGAACCCCCGTCAGAATCGGAAATCCAGACATCAATAAATCTCCTCAAAAACAACAAGGCAGCTGGACTGGACGGAATACCAGCTGAATTCCTGAAAGCCGATCCCGTAACAGCGGCTAGTATTTTACATCCGTTGATAAAAAACATTTGGGAAAACGAAAGCTATCCCAGGGATTGGAAGGATGGTGTGATTGTTAAGTTGCCAAAGAAAGGTGACTTAAAGAATCGCAACAATTGGCGTGGTATCACCGTTTTGTCCGTTTTCCCAAAACTAATGGCAACCATCATTCTCGAGCGAATAAAGGAGAGAATCGAGTCTACACTCAAGAGGCATCAAGCTGGCTTCCGCAGTGGTCGATCGTGTGTCGACCATATCAACACCCTGCGTAACGTCCTCGAGCAGTCGATGGAATTTCAATCACCGCTTTACCTCATGTTCGTGGATTTTGAGAAAGCCTTTGATCGAGTTAACCGAGAATGTATATGGAGATCGTTGCTTGGTAGAGGAATTCCACCAAAAATAGTTGCCATTATTAAAGAGTCCTACAACAACGCAAGGTGTTTTGTTTTGCACAACGGGCAGCTATCCGACTCCTTTGTAGTGCAACAGGGTGTGAGACAAGGGGATGTTCTATCGCCAATTCTCTTCCTGCTGGCGATGGACGACGTATTGACGGCCAGTGTAGGTACAGCAGAGCGACAGGGCATTCAATGGAGACCGTTCGAAAGGCTCAGTCATTTAGACTATGCCGATGACATATGTCTACTGGCAAATAACATCAGTGGGCTGAACGGGATGTGCCAAACACTGCAAGTGAAGGGAGAGTCGAGTGGTCTAAGAATAAACAGCAAAAAGACAAAAATAATGCTCACAGGCCGCTCCACACAGCAGCGTATTATTCTACAGGAGACGCCAGTTGAAGTAGTGGAACAGTTCAACTACCTTGGCAGTATTGTCTCTGCAAACGGTGGTACGGATCTGGACGTTAAAAGTAGAATAAATAAAGCTCGTGCTGCCTTCGGTACTCTGTCCCCAATCTGGAAATCAAGTCAAATCTCCTTACGCACTAAGTTGAGATTCTTCGAATCCAATGTCAAATCCGTGCTGTTATATGCTTGTGAAACCTGGAAAGTCACGTCTATCATTTCGAAGAAATTGCAGGCTTTTGTGAATCGCTGTCTTCGCCATATCCTAAAGATTCGGTGGCCACAAATAATATCAAATGAGGAATTGTGGCGCAGGACAAGTCAAGAGCGGCTGGACGTCGACATAAGAAAGCGTAAATGGCGTTGGATTGGTCACACACTGAGGAAACCAAACAATGAAATTGCAAAGCAGTCCTTTGAATGGAATCCTCAGGGTGCACGGCGGGTTGGAAGACCAAGAACAACATGGAAATCAACTGTCTTAGCGGAAGCAGAATCCCAGAGAAAGACGTGGCCACAGCTAAAGTACCTTGCAGCAGACCGTGAAGGATGGAGACGTTTTGTTGACGCCCTATGCCCCAGCCGGGGTTACAGGACACGATGATGATGATGAAAGTAAGTAAAAAAAAAAGCACACTGAACGAAAAAATGCATATATTTTGAGTACCCTTGGAGATATCCCGTTTTTATTTCCGGTTTCAGAGCAGTCATAAAGTGGGCAATACACCGTTTCAGGATTATTCAATGATTATCGGACACCTTGTATAAATTGAAGTTTCTGTATAAGAAAAGTTTATGTGTGTCCCCCCTCCAAATTCTACTCTGGATCTGCCCCTGGTGTAGAAAAGGAGCACTATTTTGTATAAGCATACGTCATTCTTGTCATGGTCAGTGCTTGAGTGCCGTTCGTATTATAATCCTTTAAACCGTTTTTCCTAGTACCGCATTTCATACTTCAGGATATAAAATGTAGAGCTTTTGAGCCAATTTAAAAAAGTACCAGTTTTTGGCGCTAAATACGATTTTAACTATAGGAGATATGGAAATTTTGGTCACAATCAATATTGTATAGAATTTGATAAGCTATCTTTCTTTCTCAGAAAACTTTTTGATAGGACAAATAATTTCTAAGACAATAACGAAAAACCAAAAAATTAAAATGTTGCAAACTCCTGCCGCTAGAGCTCGCCTCGGATTCATGGGCACTTTTTTACACTTCATCACTAGACCATTCTGAATAAGTGTGCCAAGTTTCAAAAAAAGTGAATAAGTGTGCCAAGTTTTTAAGGTGAAAACCTTTATTGACTGGGCTATTTTCGCACTTTCCCACAAACACAAATTCCTTCCCATATTGATTTAAACAACCATTATTTTTTAGCAATGGCTCATAATAGCTTTAAACTCAAGTCTACAGGATTAAAACCAGTACGCTGCTGGATGCGAAACAAAATTTGTTTGTGGTCTCCAACAAGACAAGAGAAAACAAAATGCTTACGTAATATTAATAGAGTTTCACCAATTGTTGCAAAAATAAATTCAAAACAAAGGCAAAAAATGTCAAAATTCAAGAGATACTCAGAGAAATTTGAAGAGACCTGCGCAGTAGATTGGCCAAATGAATTGTGTGCGGAAAAAGAACATTTTTGTTGATTGTGCTTGTTTTTTCTTTCTGCTGCTTGCGATTTTTACTTGCGATATTGAGTGGGAAACCATTTTTCAAAAAATGGTTATTAATGGTATTATTCTTAATTTTTGATTTTCTTCCATACATTACGAATGATGTTAATAGTTTTTTATACAAGAGCTTCTAAAAAATATTAATAGTATTGTGTACCACAATAAAAAAAAAATTGTTTTTTTTTTAATTTCAAAAACTATATCTTCGATGTTTTTGAAAAATTAATGTACTTTTATGAAAAAATAACGTTACAAAAGTTAAAAAAAACATTATGGCAAATATTTTTCTTTCTCAAAAACGGCTTAAAAATTATAAAAATTAAAACTTAGCAACAGTAAAAAGTACCTCTCATAGAATGGTTTTTCTATTTTGAATTTTCTCATTATCGGATGAACGGATTTCGATTAATTGCACGACTGGGTCGCGCTGCATGAAGTTGTTGGCACAATCGAAAAATCAATCCATTTCAAAGAATTCACTCTGGGAACATTCCTTGATATAGAAGGGGCCTTTAATAATGTTGATAACAGTGCAATGCGACAAGCCTTTAGCTACGCCAGCATCGATCCGATACTGATAAAATGGATTGACTCCATGCTCCAAACGAGGCTAATAAATGTAGAAATGGGTGATAGCAAGTTAAAAGTTAGGGCGTGTAGGGGTACTCCACAGGGTGGAGTCTTATCTCCTTTGCTTTGGCTCCTGGTTGTCAACCAGATTTTAGTCAAACTAAGTCTGAGTGGTATCAAGGTCATTACATATGCCGATGACATCGTGTTAATGGCCTCAGGAAAATTTGTCCCTACTCTGTGCGAGCTCCTACAAACAGCTCTTGACAAGCTCAGCAATTGGGCCAGTAGCTGCGGACTCAACGTTAACCCACTGAAAACAGAATTGGTTTTGTTTACGAGGAAACACAATATTGCCAACATTGATCCACCAACCATTAACGGTACTCCGCTACATGTTTCGGGTACTGCCAAATATCTTGGCGTTGTACTTGATCGTAAACTAAACTGGAAAGAAAACATAAAAGAAAGAGAGAAAAAAGCCTCAATTGCATTCTATACTTGTAGTAGAATTTTTGGTAAAAGATGGGGTCCCAGCCCCAGCGGCCAAAAGTGCTTTTAGGCTTCAACAGTGCAATAATTGGAAAAACAGTCATCGACTATCACTCGAGCCGACAACAACTTCTTCTCGTTAAGTTATCGTCTCATTTTCGTTGGTGCCTTCCCCGCTATTTTAATAGCTTTCTCTCACTCCCACGCGCTTATTTTTTTTTTTTTTGCTTGTGAATTTGTGCAAATCAAACTCTTATAGTGAAAAAAGCGTAAGAAGCATGGCCCAAGGGCCACGTGGTTCACTAGTGGGTAATCAATTCAGCATTCTCTCTGATGAAATGCTGTTTGAGCCCAAAAACAAAAGACGGAAAAGACCCAATCCAATCAATCCAATCACTCCCTTAAATAATTTAAATAACCACCCCAAGTTCATAGTTATATCACCCACCGACCCAGACAAACCTTTTAAAAACTATAGTGTCTTTCTGCTCAAAAAAGCAATTGACAGTATAAGTACACAGTATGAAAGTATTACACAATTGCGAGATGGTAACCTTCTCATTCTTGTTAAATCTGAAAAAATAGCAAATATTTTCTTATCCAAAAAAAAACTCTCAAACCTCTGTGAAGTTTCCGTGAAATTACACGAACAACTCAACACATGCAAGGGATCTGCCTACGCATCGTGTCTGAATAATGTACCAGAAAAAGAAATCGTTGAAGAAATGAGCTCACAAGGCGTCATAGCAGTATATAAATTTACCAAAACCGTGGATGATGTAAAATCTCCCACTGGCCGTGTTCTTTTTACATTTGACCTATTCCGTCCCCCACCTACAGTCGATATTGGCTGGTTCAACATCCAAGTAGAGGAATATTTCCCTAATCCCATGCGGTGTCGCACATGTCAAAAGCTCGGACACACCTCCAACCGCTGCAAAGGCAATCCCACATGCGTAGTCTGCAACCTCCCTACCCATCCAAATAACGAATGCACACGTATTTCATGTGCCAACTGCAATGGAAGTCACCCATCATCCGATAGGAATTGCGCAAGGTTTACTCAAGAAAAAGAGGTTCTCAAAATAAAAACAATTCGAAAATGTTCCATGGCTGAAGCCAGACAAATCTTCAGGGAACAATATCCCCTTCAAACTTCTAACATAACTTTCTCTCAAGTCGTTAAAACTACCCCCCAGACTGGACCATCCAACCAGTCCAACCAAAATTCAACAGAAAATACCATCGACACCTCCGACAACCCTATCACACCTTCTTCAAACACCCCCGATAAAACCGATAATAACATAACAACAACATCCATACCCTCTTCCTCTCAAATAAATAACTCTGATTTAAATCAACAACCTTCTTCAACATCTACCTCACACCAACAAAAACACTCTAAATCCGACACTCAAATCCTTGCAGAAAATTCTAGTGATGATTCCAATCATCAGTCTAATTCAACAATAATTTCTCAACCCCAAAATAAATCTAATTTTGACAATCAATATCATTCAAGTTCTAGTGATGATGCCAAAACATCTTCCTCTTTTGAACCAGGAAAAATACCAATACACAATCAAAATCACCGACCTCCACCCACCATTCCTAAACGCAAATTACAAAACGATACACAACTTTCACCTATAACTAAAATTACTCAACAACAACTAAATCAAAACAATTATTTTCTAAAAGAACCCGAAAAAATGGAAGATGATAATGATTCCATATAATAATACAATAATATCCAAAAAAAACGACTCCGGCGCTCGGGGGCCGGATCAAGCGGGCTCATCATTGAGCCCGCTTGACCCGGACCCCGAACGTCGGGGTCAAAACAATCACCCAACGGGCTTCACACAGTATGTTCATTTACATACTGTGCAGAAGCCCTCACCCCCTCCACCCCAATATAAAGCTCAACTTAAGGTTCTCCAGTGGAACCTCAAAGGATACGTAAATAACTACGATGAGCTGAATATCTTAATAAAAGAAAAAGATCCAACAGTAATATGCCTTCAAGAAACCCACTGTCAATACGACGCAACGCCATTTTCTCCCAAGACATATAAGTCTTATTTTAATAACCTTCCTTCTAATACTAGCTCTAAACAAGGCGTTGCTATCCTTGTTAAACACAATATCCCTCATAGAGAAATTCCTATCAACTCGAACATATCATGCGCTGCAATAGAAATCATGTTACCGATCAAAATATCTATTTTATCATTTTACATTCCGCCACACCAGAATTTTTCAAAAAACGACCTTGAAACTATATATAATCAACTTTCTCATCCAGTCATATTAGCAGGAGATGTAAACTCTTGGAATACCCTCTGGGGTTCCCCTTGTACAAATAATAGAGGTAAAATTATTGAAGATTTTATTTTAGATTCCGACCTTTCTATCTTGAACGACGGTTCTCCAACCCATCTCTCCACTCATAGCACCCTCACCCATGTCGACATCACCTGCAGCTCTCCCGAGCTCCTACCTAAATTACATTGGCACACCGTCGATGACCTTCATAATAGCGATCATTTCCCAATAATTATAAGCATTAATCTTGATCACCACACCAAACTCATTCCCCATATTCCAAAATTCAAAGTCGATTCAGCCAACTGGCCGCTATTCAAAAAGGAAGTCACGAAATCTCTAACCGACAAAAATTCATCATACAACACAAATAAAGAAGCTGCACTTATCATTAAAGCAATCAGATCCGCTGCGAACATAGCCATTCCTCAAACATACCCAAAACAACACAAAAGAGTAACACCGTGGTGGAATTCTGAATTAGCTGAACTTCGCAAAGCTAAAATGACAGCCTGGAAAAAATTCAAAAAATATACCAATCAAGATAATTTGATTGCCTTCAAAAAATCTAACTCCAAATTCAGAAGACAGCTTAAAATCGCAAAAGCAAAAAGCTTTGAAGATTTCACATCTAAAATTAGCCCAGAGACCTCACCAGGTAAAATTTGGAACAGTATTCGTTCTCTAACTGGTAATCCCACTTCACTGGCCATCAACCACCTTATTTCACCAAACGGCCCACTCTCAGACCCCACTGGAATTGGGAACTACATTGCTCATTGCTGGTCTAAATACTCGAACGACTCCAATTTTACAGAGCAATTCAAAATATTGAAATATGAGGCCATTAATAATTCAACCGTCTTATGTGCAACAAACTCCCAAGCCCAACTCATCGAACGTGAAATCTCTACTATTGAACTTGAAGCCTGTCTTCATAAACTAAGAGGGAAAACTCCTAGTAGGGACAGAATATCGTACCCTATGATTAAAAATCTTCCAGCTGAGACGAAACAAAGACTTCTTAATCTTTACAACAACATCCTTAACTCAGCAATCATTCCCCAAAGCTGGAAAACAGCCTCAATTCTTCCTATTCCCAAACCTAACAAAGACAAACTAACTCCTGACAGCTTCCGACCCATTTCTCTCCTCCCATGTACTGCAAAAACCCTAGAAAAAATAATTGCAAAACGAATTATGTGGTATGCAGAATCGAAACAACTTTTTAGCCTAAATCAAGTCGCATTCAAAGCTAATCGTGGATGCACAGACGCCCTACTTTTTATTGATGACTATATCTCTAGAGCACTGAGCTCCAAAAACCACGCCTCAATACTCACCCTAGACTTTGAAAAAGCGTTCGACAGAATAGGAATCCATGTCGTGTTAAACAAACTTAAAGAATGGGGCATTGGCCCCAAAATTTTCAATTATGTAAAAGCTTTTCTTACAAATAGAAATTTTTTAATAAAAACTAATAATTCCTATTCTGCCACATACAGACTACATAACGGAATCCCCCAAGGATCTCCATTATCTGTCGTCCTGTTCTCTATCGCATTTCAATATATATGCGATATTTTATCTAAGCACAAGTCTCTTAAATACAGCCTCTACGCTGACGATGTATATATACTCTCGAAGAGTCAAAATATTGGAGATACCAAAACTTTACTTACAAATGCTCTCAATGACATTTTAGAATGGACATTTTCATCCGGTGCCAAACTTTCGTTGCCAAAATGCAAACTCTTGCATGTGTGTCGCAAACATTTCTGTACACCTCTTTCAATTAATATAAACAATGTAGAAATTGAAAATGTTACAAATTTAAAAATTTTAGGACTCGTATTCAATAATAAATACAATTGGCGAAACCATTGTTTAGAACTTAAGAAATCTCTAGCTGCAAGGTCTAATATTATTAAGTATTTATCAAGTAGGAAAAGTAGCGTGCATGTAAACACACTTTGTTATATAACCAAACAGCTTATCTTAAGTAAAATAGATTACGGTATTTCTATTTATGGCAACTCTCCGAAAACCACACTTGGAATCATAAAACCAACTTACCACCAAGCAGCTAGATGTAGTGTTGGCGCCTTCCGTACCACTCCCATCAAAAATATCCTGGCAGAGGCCGGTCTCCCTACGATCGAAGAGCGAAGAGAAAAAATCTTATACAGACTTTATGCTAAGCTAATATTTTCATCGAATTCCATAATCGATAAAGAAGTCAACCTAACGCTGAATCGGAAAAGGACTTATAAGACCCCGTCAGCCATCTTTAAAATCCTCCAATCTGGTAACTCAGAATTTCCGAAACAGGAGCTGCTAAAAATGAAAAGTTCAACTCTTCTGGAACCACCTTGGCTCATTGACTCCAACTCCTTTATAATGAACCTTGAATCTCATATAAAAACCCATACAAACGCTGAAATATATCGCAAGCTCTTCCTAAGCATTTCATCTGAGCTCAAGTCCAAAAACTGGAACTTCACATTTACGGACGGATCCAAAACCTCGGAGGCTACGTCTTTTGCAATCACAAACGAAGATGGCACCACGATACGTTTTGGATTACTCCCACAAACTGCATCCATCTTAACTGCAGAAGCATTTGCCATTTTTACCGCCATCCAAGAAGCTATAAAAGGTGATAAAAAGCAAGTAATTTGTACAGACAGCCTCTCTACCATTAAAGCTGTTAAAAATACCAACAACATCAACACCAACCTCATCAACAACATCCGATCCCTATTAATCAATTCAAACCAGCTCATAAAACTGATGTGGACCCCTGGTCACGTTGGCATCCGAGGCAATGAACTGGCGGACGAAGCGGCCAGCCTTGCAAGTAAATCACCAAGCTACCTCTATAACATCTACACCAAGAGTGACCTCATTAAGAACCTCACAAGAAGACTGATTAGATCCCAAGAAATCGAATGGAGGCTATACAATCACCATTATGTAAAAGTCAATCCAACAAAATCAGCCCCTATATACCCTACAAACATCCCAAAATCCAAAATAAAAAACTTCATCCGACTTCGACTTGGCCATACCTCTGCCACCCACCTTCACCTCCTCAAAAAAGAGCCACCTCCATTTTGTCCTACGTGCAACACTACATCCAATCTCCAACACCTGCTTCAAAACTGCAACAGAATAAAACCAATTGTCAACAAAATATTAAATGGAAACGACATCATTGAAACGTTAAAATGCCCAAATTCATCAAATATAAATAAGATTAATGCTATCCTTTTAGAAATAGACACTATTGTATAAATGTATATATATTTAAGTATTATAGAGCGGTAGGCCTTTGCAGCTAGAAGCTCAATAATTTGTATATTAGCCTGTAATTCATTACTTGTTTAATAAATATATAATAATAATAATAATAATAATTGGAAAAAGGGCCACTTCGGTCACAGAACCATAATGAAATTCACTGATATAGACATTCAAACAGATTACGTCACACCGCACATAGATTTTAACCCAGTGGCGATGACAGATATCCCTAGTAGGGAATTCTGGAATGAAAACAGGGTCATCAATACAAATCATGTTTCGGTGTTTACAGACGGTTCCAAAACAGACGAAGGGGAAGGGTCAGGTATCTACTCGGAAAACCCACATATAAACAGATTAATAAAGCTTCCAAACTTTTGCAGTGTATTCCAAGCGGAGGTGCTTGCAGTTTGCGAAGCCACGAAATATCTTGCCTTTCATGAAATAGTCAATAGCAATATAGACATCTTCATAGATAGCCAGGCGGTAATTAAAGCTATTTCTTCAATCAGTATTAAGTCCAAACTGGTAGATCGTTGTCGAACTGAACTTAGATCTTTAGGCACAACAAACACAGTAACCCTTACATGGGTCCCTTCCCAGGACATTGTGATATTCTCGGGAATGAAATGGCAGATGAACTGGCCAGAAACGGATCATCTCTTGATCCTAGCCAAATTGAATTTTCGGTACTTATGCCACTGGAGCAGGAAAAAAAAAATCCACCAGAATTTCCTTGAAGCTGCAGACGTCAGATGGTCATCACTTGACACTTGTCGATTTCAAGAAATTTATGGCCGAACATATCAAAGAAAAAAACTGAATATTTACTCAAGTTAAGCAGGCCTCAATTATCGCTCCTAGTGAGAGTCCTAACGGGACACAACTCATTGGGAACCCACATGAGCAGAATGGGTATCAACCCATCTGACTTATGTAGAGGGTGTCAAGATGAAGAGGCGGAGGAGGGCTCATCCCATTTCCTTTGTGAATGCCCCAGTCTGGCCAGAACTAGAAAAGAGACCCTCGGAGAATACTTTTTCGACGAAATGGGCGACATCTCTACCCTGCCACTAAAGAATATCCTGAATTCACTCAGAAGTCAGGGTGGTTCAAGGAGGCATCCCATTCCTAAACTTGTCCTCAGTCCCACACCCATCCCCTCCTCACACCTACCTACCTTTATCCTGGGGAGCGCAATGGATCCACGGAGATCCAAGTGGGATGAGGCGGCTTGCCGTATCATCACCCCTTCTAACCTAACCTAACCTAACCTAATGACTGGGTCGCACGTACTTGCTCTTATGTTCAAGACGCTGGCGCTGGGGGCTCAAGAAAATTGTACATAAAGACATGGAAATGATGAGAGAAAAAATTTTAAAAGCGTTAAATACGATATTTAAATTAGCTAAAACAACTCCTTTGGTAGTTTGAGGTGAAAAAACGTCATCTTAATTTTCGATTGAATATGATTGTATGGAAGAAAAAAAATTTTAATTAGTTTTTCAAAAAAAAAACCATTTTTGAATTTTTAAAAAAGTTTCAGCACGAGTACGATTACTTTGGCGTCAAAAATTGGTAAAAATCTTTTATAGATGGGTCAAAAACAAGCATTTTTTACTATAGGAGGGGGTTTATCTCAATTTTGAATAATTGGTGTTATAGATCCGACTCAATGTCATTAGTTAGTAAAAGATAGCAAAGTTTCTAAACAGTTAAGTGATTTTTGAAACTTGGCCGCTCTACAGCTTTTTAAGCACTCAGTTTAATGTCATTTCGTGTACATACTTGCCGAAATACGAATTTCTACGAATTTAGTCCAAAATTTTCCCAAAGTTCATATAAAAATAAAATTGTAATAAAATCCGTAGAGATTCGTAGTTTTGGGAAGTACACAACAGACATAATAAACAGTCGAGCGTTTTACAGCATTTTTTTTTTAAATTCCAACTTGAATATAAATTTGTTTGTAAAATGGAGTGCAATCTTGTTTTTAAATAAAAATGAAATCACCTCCTGTTTTTAAGATGTCCGCTTTTCTCTGGCCACTACCTCCCAAAAACTATCCAGAGATTTCTAAGAAACTGTACTTTACCCGTTTTTACCCCCAACCCGCCTACAAACTTAAGCCCTGACCCATTAATTTAAAGTAATTTTAAGGAAATGTTTAAGACAAACAAATGAAGGTTTCCAATCCAAATTCAAGTCTGCTGGAACTTTATTAAGTGAAAGTCAAATTGTTGTAATAAAACCAGAAAATGTCTTTAAACCATACCGAAAGTTATAGATCAAAATATTTTCGCAAATATTTGCTATTTTATCGACAGATATTCGCTACCAGTATACTTAGCTTTAAGATAATGAAGGTTTTTATTTCTAATTTGATCTTTGAGACATACGTACTTCAAAATTATTTTTTAAATTGGGATGAATGGAGAATGGTACCCCTTCTAGTTCTGAATATGCTCCAAGAGTTCCAATAGAATATGAAGAGCCAGCTGTTGCATTAGCGGGTGGTTTTGGTGCCGGACGCATTGGTGAGATTTGATAGGAAGCTTGAATTTCTTCGTAATCGTTATCATTTGGCTGTGGTACAGGTGGAAGCTGAAAGATGAAAATATTTTGTATTTAAGATCTGTTTTTTACAATAAAGACAAAATTGGAGTGGTCTTTGTTTTTTTGTAGATAAATAATGATTTAATCATGCAAGAATGTGTACGAATTAATTAATGAGGCGAGATTTTATGAAATGTAAATTTTAAGTGTATGTATATTATGTATATACATTATTAAAATATGTAAGTAGGTAAACAATTTTTAAAAACGCTTGGGCGACTCATTCAATCAATACGTGTGACGACAGCTGTGTCTTTGTAATAAAATGTGTTGTGTCGGCACCAGTTTCTGTTTCAAACACGTTGTCAAAAAAATTTAAATATTTAATTGAATAATTTCGAATGAACAACAACACAGCATGCCTACATAATCCCAGGTATTTCAGATTGATAAATAATCCCAGGTATTTCAGACAGCCCTTTAAATAAGACCGTCCTATACGAAGCAACAAGTTTAGAAGAGCTGAAAAAAAAGTTTTTAGTTTATGAAACGATAAAAGGTTATTTACCCCGAGGCAGGGTTGCCACTTTGAGGATTTTCCCCCCAGATTTAGGGGTTTTTTTTCATCGTTAGGTGGATATCTGGGGTGACAAAATGTCTGGGGAGAAATCTGGGGGTATTATTTTTTAAGTTAAAAGTATAGTACTTAAGGCCGTGAGAGCAAAAGTAGCGTTACCCATATATTGGAAAAATTGATACTTTTGTCTCATAAAAGCTAAAAATCTAAATTATTAAATATCTTAGCTTTCCAAAGATATCACTTATCTTCCTTGAATATCAAATTAAATAGTAATTAACATCGATTAAAATTGAAAACTATGCAAGCAAAAATTGTTTTACACCACTTTTGTACCCACGGGCTCATTTGTGAGTGAGATATTCCTTACGAATTTTACGAAACTCTCAAAAATGTCGCTTGTAAAAATGAAGATGATGTAAGTATACAGTTCCTTGACGAAAAAAAAACTACATGTATTTCTTATGGGAGCGCTCTTTGCGAGAAAATTTTTTTTGACGTTTAAATTTTCTTTATCGAACTGTGAACTACCCAAAGAAAACAAATTTTATATTCACCACGATTTTTTTTCGTACAAAACAATGTCACTGACATTCTTTTTCCGAAAAAAATTGCGTTTGGCATTTGTGTTTGTTTTTCCATGAATCAGTCTCATTGAGATTTTTTTTTCGAAAGTGTAAACTGACGGCGAATAAAAAAAATTACACCACGGACATTTTTTCTTTGTAGAAAATATTTTTTTTTTCTCACCTCGAAGAATTTTTTACTCAAAAGAACTGTATACTTAGGGCCTGTTTCACATTCTCTGAGTAAAGTTCTTATTAGTTATTCGACACATAAATTCTGAGACAGGGTCATATGTTCACAAATAAAATATTTCTTATGAATTTATTACTTAATAAGGTGGGTCATAAGACAATAATTGTGAATTTTTCTTCTGTGGACTTATTACCCTGTGCTAATATTTATGTGTCGGATATCTAATCAGAACTTTATTCAAACATTGTGAAACAAACCCTTAGCTTTACAAAAAAAAAATATTTTAGTAGATGCATATTTTCATTTTTACTATAATTTTTTTTTTAAATTTCATCTGAAATATGTAAGTTAAAAAAAATCTAGGTTTTTTTTTTGTCAAAATGTGGTAATCGGGGGATTTCTAAATTTTTCTGGGGGGGGGAATTATTTCATCTGGCAGCACTGCCCCGAGGCCACACAGGCAAGTACTGGCAAGCATGTTGCAATACATACACATACAAGCCCAAGCAACTTGCTCTGGTATGTCGGCATTTACTCCACCCGATTTTTCCACAGACGATCTTTTGTTCATATGTGAAGGGAGTATAAAGTGAGGGGCCGTTTGGCCCCTTTAATGGCCAAATGGCCGCTTCCTTGCGTTTGGGACCCCATTTTTTTTTTAAATCACCCAAGTGGCCCCTTTTTTAGAATTCTATTTGAATGCCATTAAAAATTCAATTTTTGGAGTTTACTCCTTAAGAATCGATTTTCATATATAGCCCCCGGTATGAAAAAAAATACGAGGAGTAAAATCTGCTGAACGAATGACTATGAAACGAAAAAGCGACACCAGATACAAGGTTGCCACTTCTCAGAAAACCTTTGCAGTATATTTGCAAAAAAAAGTGCAGTAATGCAATATTTTTCAGTAAATATCTTTTTTGGAGTTTTTATTTATTTTTTCAAAAAAACTAAATACGTCATTCGAACAAAACCGATAGATAAATAAAATACATATAACATTTGTTTTTCCTCAAAGCATAAAAAGAACAAACAAAATAGCTATAAATTAACAGCCTTATTCATAAACGCATCATAGCCAGTATATAGCGCTATCCACTCGCTATAATGCCACCGAACGCGAAAACCTTATTCATAAAACTTATACAACGTAGAATAGGCTTATTATAAGCTAAACGCGTTTGGAGGTTGAATAGTGGCAATATACGGATATATTAGTATCGGAATGTCACTAATATACTCACAGAAGTGAAATATTCAGATATATTCAAACATAACCTATTCTTCCCAATAAAAACTGAGCAAAAGGAATAATGAAATAAAACAACAAAACAGTTTTTATCTCAAACATTTTTATTTAATTTATGCACATAATGCGTACCTACTTTTAACAATAACAACAAGAACTATATTATAAAAAAAAAACTAAAAATAATCCAAACGGAACGGAGCTGTGGCGGCCGCCGGCGGCGCAGAAGGAAGAATGGGGGTTGATTTGTTGTTTTTCTTTTCATAAAAATGCACTGAGTAAACGTAATATTAAATAGCTTAGTTTTATTGAAATATTTATTAAATATTACTAAAAACGACACAAGGAAACTTCAAAATTATAATTATTAACACAGAAATTGAAAAGACCCGAACCGACAGCATTATTCTTTTATTGATTTTTCACGAACAGCTGATGTTTTCTTAGAGATGTGCAAGTAAAATGTAATAGATTTTCCCTTTTTGGTACTTTATTTGACACAAGCGTTGTATAACTATAATGGGTAGGAAAATGTTTTATGAATAAGAATTTGTGTAACATTGAATAGTGGCCTTATACAGTGTATAACTATTCATCTGTTTAGTGGAATCTAATGAATAAGGCTGTAAATATATCATATTATTATTAAGGCGTGAAGGGTAATTTTCTTCGTAAAATCAAGTGCCGTAGATTTTATTTTAAGGCAGTAGATTGATTTTGAGAAAAAAATGCAGTAGATCTACTGCAATTGCAGTAAAGTGGCAACCCTGCACCAGAAAAATAAATTGATGCATTTTTGTTTTCTCACTCGCACTCGCTTAAAAAAGTACGAAGTGAATAAAGAAGCCAATCTACTCAGCTGTCAATTTGCCTAAGAGCTGAAGCGAACAGCTGATGTATTAGATTTGCAAAGTATAAGTGAAAAGCAATGAAAAACGCACACATAGAATCAACTCGTCATTCAGCATAGGTCTTGTTATTGTTGCAATTCACATCTATTCTTCGACACGAAATGAAATAAATACAACAATGTAAACAAATGAGATTTGGAGGGTGAAACGTACAAGGGATTGGTATCTTTTTTTGATATTCTCTGATTAAGATATACAGAAGGGAGCACAAATGAGTACATGTTTGTAATTCGCGCACTTATTGATGCATAAGAACAGAAATAATAGAGCAAATTGAAAAAAATTTTTTGCTCTGTATTTTATGATCAATTTTCAAGAAAACGGTATATAATACATGACGGAAAGGAGCAAGTTCTAAGAAAAAAACAAATAAAACAAAAATAAGTCGCATGTACTCAATTTTGCACCAAGCGTTAATCAGCAAAAATATCGAAATTTGCTGTTAGATTTGCAAGTTTTTGGTTTGTTTATGACTTCCTTTATCTTTTGTAGTTTGAGATATGTTTAATTGCGTATGGTTAGAACTTTCACCAGCGTATTTTAATAAATGAAATATATAATTATAAAAATTTCATTGCTCTTTAAGATTATGAAGAAACTATCACGACAGTTTGAGGACAGTATTGTAGTCATGACAAAGAGTGGCTTCTTGACACAAATGATAGCTAATAAGCTTAAAAGAAGGCAATCGGTGGTCATAAAAGTCCAGAAAATGCGAGTTATTGTTCCTAAAGAACAAGTACGACGAGTTTACACTGTTGCATGAATACCCTTATTATTTTACTCAGGATTTTTTAATATTGTGAGGAATGTAATAATATAGTTTTATAATAAATGTTCTTATTAATGATGTTATATGACCATTTTTATATAGAAAATATTCTCGAGACTGTCTAGATTGCTTGTTCCACTTTCTTTTTCTAGTTTTGAATTGGTCAGAAGCCAGAAACTTTGTAAAACTTTATTTAAGTCATAGAAAAAAAATGCATTTTTTTCGGTTTTGAAGTACACCACAATGAAAAAATTTCTGCACGGTGACTGTGGGACTAAAACATATCCAAAAATAACAAAATCATTCTTGGCCGCTCACGCCCATGTTTCATACAAATTTGCCCATTCTCCTTTGTTTAGATTGTAAAATTTTGCATTTTATATTTTCTACGCGACCAACAAGCTATTTTCTTAGAACTGTCAAACGCTAATTATCCGCAGTCCACAGGATCAGTACGCATATTTCACAAAGCATATAGTGAAAAAATTCGCTTAAATTTAAATATGTATGTACAGTGTTGGACAGAGAATAAGCACACAATAGTGGATCGGATTTAAATAAGGAAGATCTTTATTTTTGTTATGTTCTTGGAATATAATTTATTGAAAACTCTCTAATTCAATATTGAAAAACTTAAATATATACAAAAAAAGAATTCAGCAAAATAACAACAACAAAAAATCATTAAATAAAATTTGTTGGTGTAATATGGGGTGCTCACAGAATTAGCACAAGTACGAAATAAAATAATCTATCACTAAAACAAGTAATTTTTTTCTAATATTTTGTTGGGTACCCTTTCTGCTTTAACACAGCCTTAAACCGCCGAGGAATACTCGCCTCTAGGTGCTGGCATTGATGAACAGGAATGCTGTTCCAGCTATCCCTAATTGCCTCCCAAAGTTCTGCTAGATTCCTTGGCTTCCTTAGTCCAACCTGATATTTAACATCGTTCCATACATTTTCTATGGGATTCAGGTCAGGACTCTGCACAGGCCAAGGCAAAAAATTGATTTGCTGATCACTAATGCACTGCTTCACCATCTGGAAGTGTATTTAGGATCATTATCATTCATGAATGTCCATGATAATGGTAAATTATCGTCTGCAAAGGGCTCCATATGGTTTTCAAAAATGCTCTTGTACTGATGCTGGTCTATTTGCTGCTCTATTTTCGAAATAGGCCCTACACATCACCATGAAAACGCAGCCCACACCATAATACACAAACCACCGTGTTTCATAGTTTTAACTGTGTAACGTGGATTAATATCTTGCTTTGGTGAATGCCAAACATAACGCTTTCCATCAGATCCAAATCGATTTAATTGCGAGTCATCACTCCAAAAAACATTTTTCCAAAATGATAAGAATTTGGATCCGTACTCCGGTGAACTTAAGCCTGGCTGTAATATTTTTTTTTTGACACCAGTGTTTTGTACTGCGTTTTCATGGTACGGTGTAGGGGCTATTGTAAAAATAGAGCAGCGAATGGACCAGCATCACTACAAGAGCATTTTGGAAAACCATATGGAGCACTTTGCAGACGATAATTTACCATTATAATGGACATTTATGCATGATAATGATCCTTTATACACTTCCCGGTAGGTGAAGCAGTGCATTAGTGATCAGCAAATCAATTTTTTGCCTTGGCCTGCGCAGAGTCCTAACCTGAAACCCATAGAAAATCTATGGAACGATGTTAAATATCAGGTTGGACTAAGGAAGCCAAGGAATCTAGCAGAGCTTTGGGAGGCAATTAAGGATGGCTGGAACAGCATTCCTATTCAATAATGCAAGCACCTAGAGGCGAGTATTCCTCGGCGGTTTAGGGCTGTGTTAAAGCAGAAAGGGAACCCAACAAAATATAAAAAAAAACTACTTGTTTTAGTGATAGATTATTTTATTTCGTACTTGTGCTAATTCTGTGACCACCCCATATTACACCAACAAATTTTATTTAATGATTTTTTGTTGTTGTTGTTTTGCTGAATTCTTTTTTTGTGGATATTTAAGTTTTTTAACGTTGAATTAAAGAGTTTTCAATAAATTATTTTCCAAGAACATAGCAAAAATATAGATTTTTCTTGTTAAAATCCGATTCACTAATGTGTGCTAATTCTCTGTCCAACACTGTATGTATTTTTAGCACCCATTAACTGGTTTATTTTTTAAGACAGTTGGAAAAATAAGTTATCGAAAATAAGCTGTTAGATTTTGCATTTAAGTGGATCCTGGCAATGCGGACTCATGAGCGTGGAAGAGCAAGTGGAGGTTGCTACTTCGGTTTCAAAAAAAAGCTTCGAAGTTTGAAATGCGAGTTTCGGATGCACAATAACATATGGTTTGTTTACCTAGAAATTAATACTAAACACCTGTGGATACTACCTCAATACCTCAACTGCAATAATTGGGAAGAAGATTTTGAAGGAGTAACGGAGTTACTTAGCCACATGAGATCGACGACCGTTATGCTTATTGGAGACCTGAACGCGAGAATCAGCCTAGAGGCAGGAGTAATGAACGTTATTAACGGTTTTTATAGGCAATCAAAGGATACTGTTTATAATGCAAGAGGAAAGAAACTCCTAGAGCTTCTTTCTTTTGGACTCCGAATTCTGAATGGAACGAGTGCGAGTGACACCTCGGGTAATTTCACATTTATTGGAGGCCAAGGATCATCGTTGATTGATTATGCAATCCTAGGTGAAGACTGGGAGTCACTGGTGACGGATCTAGAAGTTAAAGAATTTCCGTATTCGGATCACCTTCCCATTGTTGTAACATTCGAACGGCGGCGCTTGCAACCAAATGATGATGAAATTATCAGCCCGCAATCACTGCCCAGACTTAACTGGAAGATAGCGCAAGCCTCAGCATACAGACAACAACTGGATGGTAGACTCCAAGTACATCAAAGACCAGACTTTCGAATGTTAGAGAAAACCATAAAGGAATCTTACCCTCAACAGCAGCCTCGCGGAAAAGGATGGAATTCAGGAAATGAGCCTTGGTTTGATCAAGAATGCCGAAAAGCTCGGAAGATTTCTTTTGCATGGTTGGGAAATTTTCGGAGTTCATCCCAAAGTTCATTTAGGATTAACTACTTAGAGGCCAATAGGAAATTTAAAGAGCTATGCAAAGCCAAAAAGACGAAATATGATGAAAAACAAGCATGCAGATTGGTGTCTTGTAAAAACGCTAGGGACTTTTGGAAACTGGCTTGGGAATTAAATGGAAAACAACCAGTAATTCACAAAAAACTGTGTGCACATTCACTTTTCCTTCACTTCAAAGATCTACTAAATCCGGAAACAACATTAGCGAACTGGCATTATGCAGCTCCTCGATTTGAGAACGAGATTTTGGACCCAGAATTTAATTTGCAAGAACTTGAACAAACTTTATGGACACTTAAAGATGGGAAAGCAGCGGGTTCAAATGGTATTCCAGTAGAGTTCTACAAATACGGAAGCGTCACACTGAAAGAACACCTGGTAACATTATTTAACAAAGTTTTTGAGGGGAATCTTCCGGTAGATGAATTCAGGAATGCTGTAATATTCCCGATACACAAAAAAGGATCCCTGTTGGATGCAGCGAACTATCGAGGAATCTCTTTTCTAAATTCAACATATAAAATCTTCACAACAATGTTACAGAAACGACTTACAAGGTGGATCACAACGCAAAACTTGCTAAACGAGTGCCAAGCGGGTTTTAGATCCGGTTACTCTACAATCGACAATATCTTTGTCCTCAGGAGCCTTGCCGAAAGCTTTTGCATGCAGGGTAAAAAATTGTATGTATTTTTCATCGATTTCAAAGCAGCTTTTGACACGATCAACAGAGGCGCCTTATTTTACAAATTGTACAATCTGGGATTGTCGTTGAAGTTTGGTTTAATGCTAGAAGAGTTGTACAGAGGAACACGGGCTGCAGTTTGGAACGGAGCTGAACTTTCGGATTGGTTTGCAACTTCATCAGGAGTGAGGCAAGGCTGCACACTGAGTCCTACCTTCTTTTCGCTCTTCATAAATGATCTAATTGACTTCCTTCCTGGAGGCGGGAGAGCGTATTAAAGCATTGATGTTCGCGGATGATATAGTCTTGTTTGCGTACTCCCCAGAAACACTCCAACTTATGATAAACAAGATTTACAATTACTTTTGTTTATGGAATTTGGTTGTCAATACTCAAAAATCTAAGGTGATGGTTTTTAAAAGAGGAGGTGGACGAAACGCATCGAATGAAAAGTGGGTGTTTAACGGAGAAGATATTGAATGCGTCAAGGAGTACAAATACCTAGGCGTCATCTTTTCGAGCAACTTAAGTATGGAAAAGTATCTATTAGAAAAACTGCAAAAAGCAAAAACAGCTATAAATATAACATGGAAAAGAGTTTTTATGAACGTCAACATAGCACATAGTAGCAAATATAAAGTATTTGAAGCTGCAGCGGAGAGTATTCTTTTATATGGCGCCCAAGTTTGGGGATGTAAAAAGTATCTCACTGTGGAGAAACTACTAACTCACTACGTGAAAAGAGTATTTCGTCTGCCAATGAACACACCAAACTACGTTATTATGTTAGAGACAGGACTTTCACCTCTATTCGTCAAAACCCTTAAACTGCAAGCGGACTATTTACTGAAAGTTTTCAAGATGCCTGATTCCCGACTGGTCAAGAAAGTAGCTCTTAAAGCAGTACAAAATCAAAATAGTTGGTACAGGGAGTGGAATTGCCTCGCCGAAGGATGTAATGTGGTGTTCAATTTGAACGTTGGAAGCATATCAAGCTGCAAGGATATCTTATATGATGTGATTGCGAAAGTAGATGAAAAATGTAGAGAAGATTATGTAGCTGAAGCTTCTGAGTCCTTATTCAGAACAATTTATAGAAGGCTGAACCACAATCTTGCAGAAAGAAACTACTTCAGTGATGCATATAGTGTGAACGAGATTTCAACAATGGTTAGACTCCGAAGCGAACTTATAAGCCTGAATTTCATACCACACAGACCCGAATTACCATTGGAGTGCAGTATGTGCAATCTTAGAGAAAGAGAGGACGTTATTCATTTCGTTGGAAAATGCCCTACTTTAAGGGAAACAAGAAGGAGCTTTTTTGGAAGTGACTTCTTATCGGATGAACAAGTTGTTGCCATTCTGAATGAGATGAATGTCGGCATTCTGTACAAATATTGCAAAACCGCGTTAAATTACAGATCTAGAATTATGAACGAAGATTTCTGATTTATCAAACAATAATCCACTTAATTAATTCAAACTTAAAGTTCTAAAATTAACTTCTTATTTAAATCCATATAAATAAATATAAAAGCTTATTACAAAATTTGTATAATTTATGTTAATTGTCAATCTGGCAGACGGCAAATGCCATGTCACAATGATTTTTTGTATACATATATGTAAAACATGATTTGTAAAATGTATATACAATATTCTAATAAAAAATCTAATCTATCTATCTATCTATCAGTTGGAAAAATCGGCTGATGTAAATACCGACTATAGAATTTTTGAAGCCAGTAGTGAAGCAAGTTGAGAAGCAAGCAACTTGGTCGGCATTTACATACATCACCCGATGTTTCCCAAAATCGGGTGAAATGTTTACATGAAACGATCTTTCCAATCAGATATCTGTCTCTGTCCTCTTCATACTTGCTTGCTGTCCCTTTCATTTTGCATTCAGAAGTAGATGGCATCATGGCATATTAGAACCAGCGTTGCCTATTGCATGTTTTTTCATTAAACAAGTCTACTGCCAATCAAATACTTTTTGGTCTAACAAAAATTTGTCAGTTCTATTTTTGAAATGCAGTCATTCCTACTCTTTCTGAAACCCACTCTTATATATGCTCAATAGCGTTGCATATGAGCTGTGAATATAAAACTGAAATATTTCTTTTTGGTTTAGTCTCCATGTTGCGTGTATATTCGAATTGAAATTTGAAATTAAAATAAAAAAGGAAAATTGTTTTAAAGTAAAACTTAAAATTTGTTTATTTATTTATTTAAAAATGTTATTTAACACAACATATATTTAATATTTCAAGCGACGCGTTTCGAATTATGTATCCATCTTCGGGCTTTTTTCAGTCATCAAAAAAATACCGAAGATGGATACATAATCCGAAACGCGTGGCTTGAAATATTAAATATATGTTGTGTTAAATAACATTTTTAAATAAATAAATAAAAAAATTTTAAGTTTTACTTTAAAACAATTTCCCTTTTTTATTTTTATTTCAAATTTCAATTCGAATAAAACTGAAAATTGCGAATGGTCGTGAATTCTGACATTTTTCTTTCACATGAGTAATTTGTTTGGTCGTCGAATGACGTGAATCGTCATAAAAAATAGCCCAGTAAATGGGTGCTGAAAATAGTTAAATGTGAGCAAATTTTTTCATTCTCTGCTTTGTGAAATGCGTCGTATGTTGTGGATTTAATAAGCGTTTGATAGTTCTCAGAAAATAGGTTTTTGGTTGCGTAGAAAATATTAAATGCAAAATTTTACAATTTAAACAAATTGAAGGCCATTTTTTCATTTTTACTTGCGATTATAGGTACTATAAGGCAAGTTTTGGATTCGTGCAAAAACAAATTTTTGAGATAACAATCAAACATGATATTACGATGATAGAGAACACCAAAAAAGTGGGTGGCAAAATTCTGTCTGTCTGTCTGTTCGTCTACAGCCTAAACGGCTCGATCGATTTTCTTCAAACTTGGTACTTAGTGGTTTTTGGTGATTCTGCCGACACGTTTTTTTCATTTTTTTTTTAGAACCAAAAATAACGGTACCTGTCATACATTTTTTTTGGCAAATTTACATAATCGTATTTTTCTCAAAAACGGCTCGACAACTTTTCTTAAATAAAATTCAATAAATTTATTTTAGTAAAGGCTTTCTTTGGGTGGAAAACCATTTGTCAAAAATGGTTATTAATGGTACCTCCCAAGGAACCATTTTTTTAATTTTTGATTTTCTTCAAAATGGTATGACCGATTTCAATTATTTTTCTTATACAGGAGCTTCCAAAAAATGTTAATAGTTTTGTGTACCAACATTTTTGAAAAAATATTTTTTGGATTTTTAAAAAATATTTCAAATTTTTTTTTGGAAAATCAAATATTTCGAAAACGGCATCATAGATTTTTTTGAAACTCGATATTTAAGACTTTTTTAGTACTCTCTAAAATATTTTTAGAAAAAATTTTACATTTATGAAAAAATAAGGGTACCTTCCATACAAAAGTGAAAAAACCGCAAAGGAAAATATTTTTTTGCTTGAAAACGACTCCTACGATTTTGATTAAACTTTTTTCATATACTAAAATTAGTACGATCTACCATCAAAAATTATAAAATTTTACACATAGCAACTATTAGTAGTACCTGTCATAGAACGTATTTTTTTATTTCGAGTTTTCTCGTTATCAGCTCAACGGATTTAAATGATTTTTTTTATATACAAATTTCAGATAAGATTAAATAATATTGCATATCAAAATTTTCAAAAAAAAAGTTTTTGGATTTTTAAAAAAAGTTTCAAACTTTTTTTTTGAAAATTCGATATCTCAAAAACGGGTTGACAATTTTTTTTCAAATTTTGTTTTTATATACACATAAATATAAAGTTTAAATCTGCATACCGAAATTTGTTCTTAAAAATGTTTTAAGAATTTTATATATAAAAAATTAATTTAAAAAAAAACCGCTTCAACGATTTTAAAATTTTTTTCCCATACAATCATATTCTATCATGAATTAAGATGGCATACTTTTTTTCAGCTCAAACTGTCAAAAGAGCTGTTTACGCTAATTTAAATGTCGTATTTCATGCTTCTCTATACATTTTTCTCTCATAATTTCCATGTTTGTATATACAATTTTCTTAAACTCGCAGTGCCTTGAACATAAGAGCAAGTACGTGCGACCCAGTCGTGCATTTTATTAAATTGCAGATAGCATCACTTATTTTACTTTGTCGAAAGATAAAAACTTGAACTAACACTCTTTTAAACCAACGCATGATTTTGCGAATGATTCGCTATCATTTCACGTTGGTTTGGGAGAGCCTTTTAACAAATTTATTCGCAGTCGCATATCGTAGGTATGTTTTTATAATGTATTTTCAAGCAAACAAAATAGATCTACCTGCTGTATTTTTTTTTGTTGGTCTGCTTCGGAAAATATTCCAATTAGTGGCAACGCTGGTAAACGCTGAGCACATAAGAATCTGGGAAAAGTATGAAAGAGAACGCAAACATACTGGAAAAATCGTGTGAGTTTGTCAGGAACGGACGATTAGATCCTTACTCCTCACTTTCTACTCACTTCACCAATGATCATCTGTGGAAAAATCGGGTGGTGTAAATGCTGACTTGTTTGGATGTGGAAAGCAAGTGGAAGGCAATTAGAATGAAAATTACGAATTTGACAGGCAGTGTATGTAGCCAACTTGCTTGCCAGTACATACCTGTGTTGTTAAATCATCCGAGGACAAATACTTTTACAAATCGAACTAACCTATTCTTGTATGGCGCTGAAGGATTCATTCATGGCTGAATTCAGTTCTTCACAAAGGAAACATTCTCATCCCTATTACGATTGTCAATTATCAATTTGATAGTTGATAAACCTTGAAAATCGGTTTCTTAAACTCAATTTATTATTATTATTATTATTTATTAACAAGTAATTCAAATTACATGGTAGTATATAAATTTAACGAGCCTAGCTGCGGAGACTATTAGCTCTATAGTTTCTTAGTAATTAAATAATAATTTTTGTAGTTCTTAAAAATTCAGCTATTAGTTCAATATTTTTACAGTTGGGGTTTTTAGGTATTTCATAAATTGAATAAATCTTTAATGATAGGAGTAATTAAAGAACAGTTTTCTAAGATGTGTGCTAAATCCAAAATGGTGTTGCAGGAATCACAGGTTGGAGAATTATTTTTTGTGAGAAGGTGTTGATGAGAAGCTGCAATTTATTAATAAACTGGTCAACAATTCTTTTATATTTTTTAATTTTCTTGTTATTCGCAACTTTCTGCATCATTCTCAATGATCAAAACGTTTATCAGATCGATTTTTAAAAATTGAATTTTAAATTTATCTCACTAGCTCTTAATAAGAAAAAATCAAACACCATTTGCATTTTTAAAGGTGCTGTTAAAGCAAATATTTGTTTAAATCTTTTTGTGCGATGGAAACACTAAATAATTCAGAACTGGGATAAACCTTTGGTGAAAACATAGCATTATTTTGAATTTGTGATTTTCTGCGCATTCATATAAAAAATAAAATGCACGACTGGATCGCACGTACTTGCTCTTATGTTCAAGTTGCTTGGAACTTAAGAACTTTTAAAATATGCAAGTCATTACAGAACAAATATAGAAAAAACATAAAAAAGAATATAGAAAAATATAAAAAGCATTTAAATCGTTCTTTAAATTTTATAAACAACTAGTAAAATAGCTTAGCGCTCAAACCAAATATATGCAAAAAAAATTTAGATATCGTCGGAGCGGATTTCTTAAAAACTAATTTTTTATGTATGAAATTTTAGTTATATTTTTAAAATAAAATTTTGGGATGCCAGTTTTGAATATTTATTAATATAAATTTACGAAACTATTTTCAGCTTTTTGTTGTATGGCAAGTACCGTTATTTTTGGAGCTAACAGAAAAAAACATTTCAATTTCCCCTCTGGAGTTACAAAAAAACCATGAGTTCAAAATTTGAAGAAAATCGCTTCAGTGGCTTAGAGTGTAGGTTGAGGTACAACCAGAGACAGATAGAATTGTACCACCCACTTTTTTCGTGTTCTCTATCATCGTAAAGACATGTTTGATTGTTATCTCAAAATTTATTTATTGCACGAATCCAAACTTGCCCTATTATAGTACTATATCGCAAGTAAAAATTGATAGAAGTTTGGACAAAAATCACAGAAATTCAAAGTAGGTATAGGATCAGACCTAATATTACACGATAAATAATTTTTGAATTTAGAAACGATCAGTGTTAACAATTATTGTAACATTATAGATAATTTTTATCCATTTCTATAGCAAATTTAATTTTTAACAAAAAATTCTAAGCACAATGCACAAATCTATTAACATTTTCGGTTTTAAGCACGCTACAAAACAAACATATGCAATAATAAAAACCCTTGAACGTTATTAAATAGCCTATACATACACCTTGTTTAAACATACGGCCCTGCGGTAAAACTTTTAATCATTCACAAATTTGTATGTTCGGCGTTTAGTGATAAATCATTAATATACATGAAATCTTACAGCGTTGAAGAGTCAGTCAATGAGTCAATGATGAGCGTAAATATATAATCTATAAAGTTGTTAAATATATTCTCACATCATGATTTCGAATTCAATTGGTATTTTAACTATTTGATTTCAAAGTCCAAATCAGCGATTTAGTGGCTTAATTCAAGCAAGCCTACCAAATTATGAACATCATCATCATCATCGTGTCCTGTAACCCCGGCTGGGGCATAGGGCGTTATTATGAACATGGGCATGTTTAATTGTTTGAATACGTCAGCAGCGGATACTGAACTCTCTAAAAAAAAAATATCGACGAGCTTCGTAAGTCAACAAAGCAATACAAATGAAAAGGACTAAAAATGCAGTGTGCCATGACATGAGAGCCTGTGAGCTGAGACATAAAAGTCCAAGATCCAGCGCCAAAAAATGCTCTGAATTCATCAAAGATAATTTTTTGCCAGTTGGTTATAGTTTACTGTGAAACTGAATCTACTCAAAAATATGCCCACATATTTCATTCAAGACAGCAATTCTATACTTTAAAATCAAATTTTTCAGTTGTCCACAAATGGCTGCTTTACAACTGCCCAAAATTCATCGCAACTTCTGCAAATTCTCTTATCTCCATCCCATAAAAACCCTGTGGGATGGCGGGACCGATAAGTGCAGGAAAGTCCTGCTCCTTCCATAAATGCATTTAAAGCAAAGTTGCACTAAGAATGATAGAAAATAAACACAGAGTACCCAAAATAATAAAAAAAAAAAAAACACATGCATGAGTTTTAATCTGGCGTTCTTGTGAACAGAAGATTTGGAATTTAAGACTAATGCATTTTTAAAATAAGAACTCAACAAAAAAAAAAACCGAATATTAATGAAGTTTTTATTTCTATTTCTTAAATTATAACGGTTTTTGGTAAGGTTCCTAACTCTGTCTTAGGATGAATAACATGTAGATTTAATGGTATACTAAAATACCATGAACAATTTTTGCTAAATGTACATATATACCATGCGATTATAAACAACTAATGAATCTGTATACAAAATATTAAATAGAAACCCGAATATTAATGGCAGTCACTGTATGTATATATTGTGAGAATTATTTTGATATAAACTAAAACAGGAAATGATGTTTCAAGTAAAGACCTATATAAAAGTTTCTTGTGTAGACAATTTGAAACATAAATTCTTAACTTTAAAACAAATTTGTTGGCAACTCATACGAGCAACAAACACAATTATTTTTACCACTTACCGGTTGATTAGATCGCCTGTTTAGGTTCAATCGATTTAGAGCCTTTTCAACTTCACTAATGTTAGTATTACTATCGATTAACTGCTGCTGGGGAACCGATGGCGGAACACGAATATATAGCACTCCAGTTTTGTAGCAAACTAGAATTCCATTTATATCTCTAGGAAGAGAACAAAAATAAATACAATATTTGAGCTGTATATTCTGGAAGTGGTCTTGATCCACTCATTTCCTTAATGCGAAATTTAAACGTTTGATTGAAATACAAAAGCATGGCTACAAATAATGGATCAAAATTTAAAATCCTTTAATTTTAAGGTTCAATAACGATACAATTTAACAATAATTTCTTACTTTAAAGCAGTTAAATATTTTTTTTTTTTAAGTTTTTAACAATTTTGAAATAAAGTGTCTTTCAATAAGAGCGCTGAACTGAAATGTTTAAAATACAAGATGTCTTTGAGATATGCACTTTATCTGAAAGGTCATTAAAGAAAGTTTAATGGCATTAAGTATGGAATACTCGCATGCTTTCCTGTAAATATCAACCGTGCCCTAGCGGCAGTCGAAACATTTTTATTTTTCATATATCCATTTATTTGCTTTGATGGTTGATGGGTAAATTCATTAAATTCACCGTTTGCAAATGTAATTAGTACTTTTGCTAATAAAATTCACTCTTTTGTGAATTAACCTCATCTTTTTTCGAATGGAGTTCACCTCTTTGCAAATAAAATTCAAAAGCTGTAAATCAACTCATTGCATTGCACTGTTCAATTTTTTTTACGAAAATATATGACTAGATTCAAGATTCAATAAACGTTTTTAAGATACCTCATCTTATGAGGCAGGTTTAAGAAGACGTACATACTTAAGTATGTACATATGCAAATGAAGACGTACATACTTAAGTATGAACATATTAGCCTTATTCTTTGTTTAAATATGATCAGTGATCGGCAGTGTAAAATGGTACTTAAATAAAATAGACCCAGTGTTAAAGTTTGTGATTGTGCACACTTTCGCGACTTTGACTTTCCAACCATATACAATTTATCGAAATTGGTTACATTCTTTTTGAGAAAATTTTACCGCAATATTTTTTTGAGGCTATTTTTATATTGAAATGTGCGTGAGAAGAAATTAACAGTTCTCAAAGAACAAATGTATACCCATGAAGGTATGCAGTTAGATTTTGATGTTTGTAGATGTAACTAAACAATTTGTATTAAGAAAATGGACCTAGACACTTTTTAAAATAAACGGCTCATTTGTATTAAGAAAATGGACCTAGACACTTTTTAAAATAAATAGACCAAGATCCCAAGGCCGCCAGACATACGTCATTTTATCTTAGCTGAATTTTTTTCTGTGAATGCACACTAGGGTAGGTATGAACGAATGGATAGTACGAACCTTGAACCCGGGTGCGTTTCGGAGGTATTTAGTGCTAAAAGTGCATAAAATTGATGCAAAATTACGTTATTTTATAAAAGCTGGTTTTTTGGTATGTTTTAAAGAAAGTTATGATTAACTTATTTTGAAACTTACCAGACACCTACATGGGTGCACAATGTCAGCCAGACACCATTAAAGGTGCCAAAAAAAATCGTGAAATTTCATTATAATATCAAAGCCGAATTTTATATATATTCTTCGGGAAACTGTAGCAATATATTTCCTATGCTGCAAGACACCTACAGAGGGACCAAATGTCAGCCAGACACCTTTGACGTTTTCAAACAAATATTTTAGTAGTTTACGTTTTAGTGTCAAAGCAAACGTTTCATGCACTTCGGAAAACTATTTCACAATATTTCTCAAGCGACCAGGCACCTGCAATGGGGCTTTGGATTCACTGGACACCCCAAAGTTGTCAAAATAATCGTATATTTTACGTTATAATATCAAAGTTAAGTTTTATATTGCATAATATGTTCCTTGGGCAGCTTGGGAAATATATTGTAACAGTTTCCCGAAGAACAAACATATATTAAATTCAGCTTTGATATTATAATGAAATTTCACGATTTTTGTTGGCACCTTTAATTGTGTCTGGCTGACATTGTGCACCCATGTAGGTGTCTGGTAAGTTTCAAAATAAGTTAATCATAACTTTCTTTAAAACATATAAAATAACCAGCTTTGATAAAATAACGTAATTTTGCATCAATTTTATGCACTTTTACACTTAATACCTCCGAAACGCACCCGGGTTCAAGGTTCGTACTATCCATTCGTTCATACCTACCCTAGTGTGCATTCACAGAAAAAAATTCAGCTATGATAAAATGACGTATGTCTGGCGGTCCTGGGATCTTACTCTAAAACGGCTCATTTTAAATAAAAATAAATAATATGATTGTATGAAATTAAGTTTTATGACAGTAGGACAAATAAAAAACGTATTTACCCAGCTAATTTAAACCCCTCCGGTGCAGTCTTGAGTTTCGAACATAGAATTATATCGGTTACAGCATGAGTCACTGAGCTACGTTTAGAAAGTTTATACGCAATTTGACGCTTTCTCCAAGCTTTCTGTTCTGTATCTGCGGTCCGTGAGAGCAACGAGAATTCCTTAGGTGGTAATTCTTTTTCCGATATCACCCTTAACCAAATAACAATCATATTAAAGAAGTTTTAAAAAATAAAACTAGCTACCTCAATGTCTCCACAACATATTCAGGCAAACCTTCTGTTTTTGAGAGGCATAGATAACGAGCTGTTTGTCGTCCAAAAATAATGCTATTTTCACGCCATAGATCAGCATCCGAGTCTTGGTCGTACGTGCGGTTAACCGTTGTAAAATTTTTAGGGCATCTGGTGTGGTGGAACATATGGATTGATACAAACAAAAACAAAGGCATTCATTTAAGAACTTACTTTTCAAAGTCTTCCACTATCTGTAGAGAGGTTATCGGCCTATTATCAGGCAAGAAACTCATAATAGAATTAATGACATTCTTTTGTGGCAGCGCAGATGGAATTTGCTTTGGGACTTTGTTCATCTTGATAATGGCGTTTTTATGTTCTTAAATTGTAGCACTCAGAAGACAGTCAACTGAAATTCACATAGGTTGCGCTATCTCTTGCCTGGCATATGACTGACTAACTCACCTCTTGTGATTGTGATAACCTTCAAATTAAAAGAAAAGCCCCATATTTTTGTAGGTGATTAATTCGCCAATTGCAATTAAAAAAAAAGGTCTAAGCACACGAGCACCTGTCTGGGGGAGTTCTAGTGTCCAAATTGCAGATTGAAAAGCATTGCGAACTTCGGTACACTTTACGCGAACAGGGCCATCAAAGCCAAACAAAAATAAGAAATTTTGTTTTCTTTCTTTACTTGTCGCTCGACGTTCTTTTCTTTAATTCACTTTTGTTCGTTTATAGGGAGTTTGTGTGGGGGAGGCACTTGCTTTGGTTTATATTTTTTAAGACCATTATTTTTCAATCGGTCGGAAGGGTTAGATTTGGGAATAGAGAGATTTTAGCTATCATTGATTGTAAATTAACGATTGGTAGGTACATAAACTAAATAAAATGTTTTATAAAACTGATGAAAATATCTCTTTTTTATGATTATTTTGGAATAACATTTAATTTACGCAATCTTTCTTATGTGCAGCCCTACTAAATCGAGTCACTCCGTTCTCTTTTGTTCTGTCAAAAATGTCATTCAACCGCTAGTTCTTGGCTGAATGTTCTGAAATGTCATAAATATGCTGAATGTGCAGCTCGACATAAACAGGGATGGTACTGAGATAATGTGCATTTGAAAGAACACTTAAAACGTGGTTCAAATTTTGATCAGTGGTTCGGCCCATTTAGGGCGGTATTCACTGAGCACTCATAAACGGCTCTTAAGTTTATGAGGCTCCTAACTCAAATAATATTTGTGCTATTCACCAACCACTCATAGCTCTTTTTCGAAGCTCGAAAATGAGAACAACTCTCTCTTCCCCAGGTACCCCCAAACTGTGAAATCAAACTGTTTTCAAAAATGACCGCACTTTGTCGGTACTTTTTGGATCCTTGAAAAAATGAGTGTTGCATGCACATAAATAAATTCTTTGTGACTACAGTGATTTTAATTTCTTTACACTTTATTTTCTTAGTTTTGTCTAGGGCTAAAGATCATTGCACGTTTTAGTTTGTTTTATATAGGGAAATGTTCTTACTTTACTTTTTAGTTTCGCTAATTGCTTCGTTCGTACATTGTCTACTACGTTTGCGGATCCAAAATGGACTCGTTTACTTGAAGGGGAGATAGGCGTCAAATGTTGGTTTATATTAGCTGTTTAAATGAAGAAAAACTACAACAAGGGCCCAATTCCACAAGAGTGAGTTTTTTATGTGTACACAGAATTTCGTGTACACATCGATTTTTGATATTCGGCAAGTGTGAGTTTTGAGTTTTTGACAGATAACGCATGCACAATCAATCAAATTTATTTACATTTGTTTTGGGTGTGAATAGAATGTGTACACAGAAAATCAGTCACCCTTGCGTAATTGGGCCCCAGAACAGTATAAATGTGTGAGAACTGTCAAAACTGTCAGACTTAAGCAAAAAGTTTTTCTGAGATAAATTTTAGCTTATTATTATCCCAGACAAACAAATCAACTGGTACTGGTACTTCGACATTTTCTCCACCATTAAAGAAGGTGCAGGAAATATTGTTCTTAATTG
This sequence comes from Dasysyrphus tricinctus, assembly GCA_963921185.1. Classification (NCBI taxonomy): domain Eukaryota; kingdom Metazoa; phylum Arthropoda; class Insecta; order Diptera; family Syrphidae; genus Dasysyrphus; species Dasysyrphus tricinctus. The sequence continues at coordinate 167,865,967 of OY992532.1, read as the reverse complement.
TTATGAAAAAAATCATGGAACATATAGTGACAGAATGAAGAACAGTTTGGGTAAGGTTTTTACTCATGGAACACACAATCCTGTAATTTTCTATTTGGAGCAGATTCATTATACACACCTTTTATTATCCTATTTTTTCAAATTTTCACAGCAAACGGACAAAAGAATTATCTTCACCGCGTGAATTACAAAAAAGGACTTACAAAATTGAAACAATACATAAAATTCCTGAAGACAAAGGGAATTACAATATGTGTGCGTGCGAGACTCATTTTTGCAAAGATCCAAGAAGTACCGACAAAATGAGTCAGTGAATTTTCTTGAAGGGTTACTTCGAAGGTTTTCGAATTAGTTTCGGAGAGAGCGCTCATAACTTTATGAGTGGTCAGGACCACTCATAAGTCTTATGAGCGCTCATAAATATTCACTATTATGGCTTGGTGAATAGGTTTATGAGCCTCATAAGTTATGAGCCGTCGGTGAATACCGCCCTTACTGTTGATTAGTAGATCCGCCGAAACGATTGTCTGATCCTAAAGTGCCCTTTCACACGAGGAAACTGACTTGCCAGCAACTTTTAGTTCCAGGGTGAGAAGGGCAGGAGGAAAGAGGGGCGAACAGAATCTCCCCGGTCGAGGATTTGAGGAGATTTTTTGACATTTCCTTTCACATCTAGGTTTAGGTGTGTTCAACCAATAGAATTTCAAAGGAAATTTCAAAAATTGCCTGGAAATTTGTTTCCTCGTATGAAAGGTACAAGAGATTTTTAGGGAGATTAATAGGGTTTTCACACCAAACCCCAAAACAGGTTTTCAGCGAAAACTTTTCAAAAACGCGAAAACCATTCACACTGAACATTACACGTTTTCGTTTGACATTCCAGTTTTTTTTACACAAACCACGCACATTTTTTTTTATTTTCTTCTATTTTTTAAAATAAAAACGGTGATTTATTTTATAAAGAGAATACATATGAACAATTTGACTTGCCACAAACAATTATTTATCAATTTTAAATGAAATTATTTATTTTGAAATTCGAATTTTATATTTGATATGACAGAATTCCGTCAGCTGTTTTCAATTTCTTTTGAAAGCATACCATCAGTTTCTTTTTAGACACTTCAATAGGCGCTGAACTTATTTAAAGGTATGTTTGTCTTGTTCATCTCTGAATTCCAACATGTTTTCGACTGGTTTTATATAAAACTTGTGTTTTACGAAAACCTGAAGCTACAAAAAATGTATGGTAAAACTTGTGTTTTCGATTAGGTTTTTCTCCAAAACCGATATTTTCGCGAAAACTGCGTTTTGGGTTCGGTGTGAAAAGGCTATAAAAGAAAACGTCAAAAAAATCTCCAGCAACTTTTTTCTTCGTGTGAAAGGGGACAAAGGAGTTTGGAGATCGGGTTGGAACTCGCAAAACTCCAGCCTCAACTAGATTTTAACACAATTTGAACCACTTTTGTACTGCTGGCCCTACTTTTAACGCACACAATTCTCTTGTACCAATCAGTTTATAGCGTTCACTTGAGCAGGGGCCGATTCCGCATGAGTGAGTTTTTTCTGTGTACACATAAAATCGTGTACACATTGGTTTTTACGATTACGCAAGAGTGAGTTTAAATGTATGACTGATAACATGTGGACTATCAGTCAAATTTATTCACTCTATTGCTTTGGGCGTGAATTGAGTGTGTACACGGAAAATCACTCTCGCTTGCGGAATTTGACCCCAAATGAATCATTGAATAATTACAAATAGAAGGGACACCAAGCAAAACGGCCACTAGAGGGACGATATTTATGGTGAGCTCTATCAAATACAACACCCATTTAATAAATTTGTTCCTTTTGGGAGATTTATTCTTTTGCCTAGTAAGGAAAGGAAGGCATGTTTTTTCATTGGGAAAAAATGAAAAGGAACAACAAATGCACATATATACCTACCTACTTATACAACGACGAATTCAGCAGCCGTTTAAGTTGAGGTATTTTCTTCTATGCTATTCGAGGACTCAAGGTCAACGCAAAAAATGTTCGGTAGAGAAAAAAAATATTTTTCCCTATCTGAATGAGCATTTGTATTTATTTAATAAGATTGTTGTTGGTGCTTGCTTGCGTGCAATTTTGGAGGTTGACGATCGATGATGGCTCGGTTCTAGTTTTTTTTTTTTTTAATTTCTTCAGGTTCGTTAATAAAACTTAGGTATTTACTTTACCCTGAGGCCACACGAGCCAGTACTGGCTAGCCAGTCGCAATACACTCACATTTTTTTACTAAGACGCTGTTTAGATTGGGAAGGCTGAGACCGGTCTCACTGCGGTTTCTGGACAAGAGAAGTGGGGGGTCAGGGATGTGGTGAGGCATGAAGAAAACATAAACATCCGACTCATGAGTCTCATTTTGTTGTTGTTTCAATGCGCAAAGCATTGAAGTTGTTGTTGTTTCTATGTGTTTTGAGGCGCCCCAAATTTTCTAATGTAGACACGATGAGACTCACTAGTCCGGCCTCAATTTTCCCAATCTAAACAGGCTCTAACACATACAAACCTGAGCAACTGGCTCGTCAACTGGCTTGCCTTTTTCGTAGCCAGTTGGGAAGCCAGTAGAGCAGCCAGTAACAGGGTTCGGCAGTACTATTTCGTAGCATATTTGGAAAAATAGGACTAAAACTTAAGTTAACTCCCATTTTCTTTCACAAAATATTAATAAAATAAAAACTAAAAGTCCATGCACAATCCTTATGAACTCAAAAGTATATAAATTTGCTAGCGATCCAAAAAATATTTAAAGATGAATAAAGCCGAAACCACACATATTTCGTCTGGTGTGTTGTAGGTAGGGTATTATTTCCGTTCAAGAAGAAAGTCAAAAAACTGCCGAATGAATTGATTAAAGGCTCTCCCAAACCGTCGCGAAACGTTCACCGATGCGGGTTTTTTGTTGTTGTTTTTACCATTGATTATCCACACGAAAAATAAAATAAGAGTTTTTACGATAAATATTGTTTTTGTGATAGAAATAAATAAAGGCTCTTCAAAACCAATGCGAAACACTCTTTATGACAACGAAACTTTGGCTTTTCTTGTTTTTTGCTAATGATGTAGCATGGCGTGATGGCGTCAGTGCGTGTGTTCTTGCATTTTTATCTCCACATAAAAAGAAGTAGCATGTTAAATACAACAACAATCCGGTATAATTCCATATTGTGGTCTTATTTTACATGCTTATTTTTTTGTAATCAAAGATAAAAATGTACTAAAAGACAGGGCTAACAACAATATGGAACTATACCAAATTGTTGTTGCATTTAACATGCTGCTTTTTTAAGCGAGCGAAGATAAAAATCCATTATACAACCGCTAATGACAGTTTGCAACATGGCAGGCTTGATAAGTGAGCACAGCACACAAATGCCACTCTACACCCAACAGACGATAAATTGAAGCGGTTCCATCTTCAGTCTTGAAAAAGTGGAAAATCGTAGTAGTTAAATTGCTTTCCTTAAAATCGGAGTAGATTTACTCCATTTGGAAAAAGATCCGAACGCTGGCCAGTAGAGAAGTCAGTTTGGCATGCCGCCTACGTCACGGCATATACACGAATAGGAATTTGACAGCTAGTGTATGTAGCCAACTTGCTAGCCAGTACTGGCTCGTGTGGCCTAGGGGTTATACAAAACGTCCACTTATTTATTTCCCAAAATAAGACACTTTACTTTTCTTATGGCCAGTTGCACCGACCTCTTTTAAATTTTTATTGCTTCGTTTAATTTTAAAATGACATTTATCGGTTGCACCAACCACTTCTAAATCTAACAGGCCGATAAACGAACCAATAAACTAAAGTTCCATTTTCCTTCAGATAAATTTTAAAAGCAAGTTTAAACGAACATATCTCACTATAGGTACTTACAAAAAAAATTATTAAATTTTATTTGACGGAGTATTTTTGATTCCAAATTAAAATAATGAAAACAAGAGGTGAAGGCATTACGTATCCTATTTATAATTCACTACTTAAATAAATAAATTATTCCAGTATAATTATAGACTGGTCATCATGTATTCATCTGATAAGGAACTAAAACAAAAAATGGCGAGACGTGCGTCGAAGAGAAAATAATAAATAATAATAAAAAAACACCAAGATGGCGCATTGGCTGTATACCTTGTTTCTGTTTATTGTGTATTCACATTTTCTTTATTGCTATCTCACTTGCACTTGTTAATTTTTTTCGTTCAGTTTAATAAACAGATGATAAAATCCAGGGGTGGTTCACGAACTGCATTTTAGCTAAAAAATGCGTGAAAGAGATTGGTGCAACCCAAATAAATTTATCAGTCCGATAAATTTTAACTCCATTTTAGCAAAAACCGCTTTTAGTGAGTTTTGGTGCAACTGGGCATTACTACATTTTATTATTTTCACTTATCTATTACTGTTTTATCTATTCTTTTTTTTATTTTCTTCATTTTCCTTTTATTCTATTGCTCAAATATTAATTATTTAAGCCTTATTGCCTGTAATAACTATTGTAAAAGTAGTTGTTCTGATTTATTTAATATTTTGAGTATGTTGCTATAGTGTCTCGTTGTATAATTACTCGCTACAGAGTTGAGTGAGTTGAATGTGGGTTCCATTGGTGGCAACAGTGACGGTATACCGCGATCAATGGTTAGAGTTTTTAGCCATCGTGTGAAAGGGTTTCGGGTTAGTCATATAAATGCTCAAAGTTTGATGCTGAAAACCGACGAGTTTAGATATTTGTTTGAAAGTTCTGGAATTGACGCCATTTGTATTTCAGAAACATGGTTTTCGGCAGACGCATCATATTCTCTCAAAGGTTATAATCTTTTTCGTTCCGATAGATTAGACCGAGAGGGGGTGATGTTGCGATCTATGTCAAAGAGAACCTAGTTTGTAAACAAAAAATTGTTTCGCCGTCGGATTCTTCGTGTGAGTACCTTTTTATAGATATAATAGGTGAGGTAAGTAATCTTCTTTTAGGAACTGTATATAGGTCAAATAGAAATGTAGACTTAGAACCGATATGCAATCTTATGCAGCAAATTACTATAAGCTCATCAAATGTAATCATATGTAGGGACTTCAATAGCAACTTACTAATTGATAACAGCTTAAGCGAAAACATGAGTTCTTTTGATCTGCATTCTGTAAATTTATCTGTACCTACGCATTTTACTATGACTTCAAGTACATTATTGGACCGTTTCTTGGTAAGTGAGAAAGATAAGGTGCTTTTTTATAATCAACTCTCCGCTCCAGTTTTCTCTAAGCATGCCCTGATTTTTCTGACTTACGATTTCAGTAGGTACTAAAAAGAGATCCGAAAATATAATCAGTAAATTTAGAGATTTTGAAAACGTTGATAAGCCAGAACTTGAAGAACATATCCGCCGCTCGATTCCTTGGGACAACATCTATCTTTTGCCTTCACCCGATGATCAAGTGGAGTTTCTTAATGAAAACTTAAATTTATTGTTTAATTCTCACGTGCCTTGGAAAATCAAGAAAAATAAATGCAAGTCAAAGCCCTGGTTTAGCAATAGAATCAAAGAAATGATGAACCAACGGGATCAAGCTTACAGAAGGTGGATACTTTTTGGGTAGAAGAGCTTTATACACTGAAAAAATTATTGTACGTAAAATCTATAAACGGCGTTTATAAACCGATTATTCGTTGAATCAATGTATGATTCATGTATTCAATGTACAAACAATAAAAAATAAAAGCGGCAATAAATAAACGTTGGTTATTCTCGTTTATCAAAATCCAAATTCACGTTTTTACTAACGATTCATTGATTCTATTAATTTATTCATTGTCCCAATGAACTTTGTTAATAAAAAATTGATAACCGTTTATGAAAATCAATAAACGTTCATTATTTTTTATGAACAGCCATTCATATTTTTTTTTTTTTTTTAGTTTTTAATTAACGATTCACTGATTCTATTAATGTTCATTAAAAAACAATGAAAACCATTTATAAAAATTAATAAACGTTAATAGATTTTTTATGAACATTCTATATAAAAATCTAGTTTTATTTTTTTATTAATCTGTTCATTGTTTTAATGTCGTGTTCATTAAAAAACAATGAAAATCATCGAATTCCATTTGAATTTTATAAGAATTCTACAAGCAAGTTCATGAATTCACTTACAGTAGAGTTTAACCGAATATTTGAAACGGCTGAGGTTCCCGATAACTTCAAAAAATCGATAATTTTTCCAATACACAAGAAAGGCGACTATAAGGACCCAACAAACTACAGGGGAATTTCCTTTTTGAATTCTTCGGCCAAGTTGTTTGCAGCTTTAATTTATAAAAGACTTAGCCAATGGGCTCAAGAAAAGAACATTCTAACAGAATTTCAAGCTGGATTTAGAAAGGGTTACTCCACAATTGACCAAATATTTACACTTACCAATATTGCTGCAGCATATAAAAATAAGCAGCAACATTTGTACGCCTTCTTGTCGATTTTCGTGCGGCGTTTGACACAATTTCACGCGAAGCCCTCATTTATAAACTATTTAAAATTGGAGTATCAAGCAAAATTGTCGGTATACTGAGAGCTTTGTATGAGAAAAATGTTGCAGTCGTATGGGATGGTGATCTTGTGTCTGAAGAATTCGAAACTTCAATGGGCGTAAAACAGGGGTGTATTCTAAGCGCGCTGCTCTTTATTTTATATATTAATGATATAACAGATGCAGTACAGGGTGGAATAAATGCCTGCGGAGTTACAATTCCAGCATTGATGCATGCGGACGACATCGTTTTTCTGTGTGATAGAGTGGATGGCATGCAGTTAATGATCAATAAACTCCACGCATATTGTAAATGTTGGAATTTAGCAGTGAACTTGAATAAATCGAAAATTATGATATTTAGAGATGGGGGTGGCCGCCACTCTCGTTTGGAAAAGTGGAAGTTGAACGGGGAAGAAGTAGAGATTGTCCGGAATTACAAATACCTTGGCATGTTGATATCAGCAAACTTAAATGTAAGCAAACATCTTGAGGAAAAATTATCAGATGCGAAAAGAGCAATTTCATCGATTTGGGATCGCTGTATCAAAAACAAGTACGTAGCGCATAGTGCGAAACAAATGCTGTTCCGTTCAACTGCAGCCTCAATTTTACTCTATGGAGCCCAGGTATGGGGATATAGTGCCTACGAAACAGTTGAAACATTTCTTCGCTACTTTTTAAAAAGAATATTTCGGCTACCAAAAAATACCCCAAATTATATGTTGTATATTGAAACTGAGACCTCACCAATGTTCTTGTACACATTAGAAATGCACTTTAACTATGTCTTTAAGGTATTGGAAATGGATCAAACAAGAATTCCAAAAAAAATCCTGAAAAATATCATAAGATCGGGTGGAAGTATTTGCATTGAGTGGCAGAAAATAGCATCAGATTGTGGAATAGACCTAATAGTTCAGACGGACAAAAATTTAACTTGGTGTTGGAAAATTTAGGTCGAAATATATACGACCAATATGCTGAAGATGCTAAATCGTCGATTTTCCGGAATTACTATAGTAAATTGAACCACTATCTCCATGAAAAAACGTATTTTCTCAATTGTTATACTGTCGATAAAATCAGCACAATCTTCAAAGTAAGAGGTGAAATAGTTAATTTGAACTTTATACCCCAACGTCCCGATCTACCTATACTATGCGACCTTTGTAACATGAAAACGAGGGAAGATGTGTTCCATTTCCTCGCAGTTTGTCCAATTTTGAAGGAATTTCGTGTGGAAGTCTTTGGGAAATATACTCTAGACGAAAGAGAAACAATACAAATTTTAAACGGCGAAAAAGGATGGGATAATTTATATAAATACACCTAAGCTGCACTTTGTTACAGAAAGCGTATTGTAGAGGGAGATTTTTAATTTATAATCCAAAAGAAAAAATGTTTTGTATACAAATAAACTCAAGATTTTCTATATATATTGTCAACCTGGTAGACGGCCTAAGGCCAAACCAATTAGACTTAGATATCTCTATCATTGTAAATTGTTTATTTAAAAAAAAATAAAAGTCATTTAAACTAAACTAACTAACTAACTAACTAACAATGAAAATCATTTATAAAAATCAATAAACGTTAATAAATTTTTTATGAACATCCGTAATAAAAATCTACTTTTATTTTTAATTAATCTGTTCATTGTTTTAATGACGTGTTCATTAAAAAACAATGAAAACCATTTATAAAAATCAATAAACGTTAATAAATTTTGTATGAACATCCTTAATAAAAATCTACTTTTATTTTTAGTTAATCTCTTCATTGTTTTAATGACGTGTTCATTAAAAAACAATGAAAATCATTTATAAAAATCAATAAACGTTAATAAATTTTTTATAAACATCGTTAATAAAAATCTGCTTTTATTTTTAATTAATCTGTTCATTATTTTAATGACGTGTTCATTAAAAACAATGAAAACCATTTATAAAAATCAATAAACGTTAATAAATTTTTTATTAACATCCTTAATAAAAATCTACTTTTATTTTTAATTAATATGTTCATTGTTTTAATGACGTGTTCATTAAAAAACAATGAAAACCATTTATAAAAATCAATAAACGTTAATAAAGTTTTTTATAAACATCGTTAGTAAAAATCTGCTTTTATTTTTAATTAATCTGTTCATTGTTTTAATGACGTGTTCATTAAAAAACAATGAAAACCATTTATAAAAATCAATTAACGTTAATAAATTTTTTATGAACATCCTTAATAAAAATCTACTTTTATTTTTAATTAATATGTTCATTGTTTTAATGACGTGTTCATTAAAAAACAATGAAAACCATTTATAAAAATCAATAAACGTTAATAAAGTTTTTTATAAACATCGTTAGTAAAAATCTGCTTTTATTTTTAATTAATCTGTTCATTGTTTTAATGACGTGTTCATTAAAAAACAATGAAAACCATTTATAAAAATCAATTAACGTTAATAAATTTTTTATGAACATCCTTTAAAAAAATCTACTTTAATTTTTAATTAATTTGTTTATTGTTTTAATGACGTGTTCATTAAAAAACAATGAAAACCATTTATTAAAATCAATAAACGTTAATAAATTTTTTATGAACATCCTTAATAAAAATCTGAAATTCGCATTTCAGACATGATTAGTTATTTGTTTCTATAGCACTCCAATAACCCCTCTGACGGGAAGTTAATAAAAAATAAGCATTACCGAATCCTTAAATATTTCCTGGTATAAATAATATCAACGGGATAGTTGCGATATGTTTTAATCTCTGGGTTACACCACTTTTGCACTCACGGCCTCGTTTATTAGTTTGTGGTACTTTGTTTCTATATTGCTTGTATAAGTGAATATGGTGACGCTTAAGGCGATAATAGGCCATTTGGCATCCGAACACATTTCTTATGATTGTTAGTTAATGTTTTATGCTCGTATTTATTAATTAATCTATTATACCTTTCATATTTATTACACATGTGATTGTAAAAGCCATACGAACCTATTATTTTACATTATTCTTGAAAAAGCAAGCCATAGCTTTGTGCTCATAGGAGACAATTCAGGATAAAAGTTATTCCGCTTTAATGAAATGATGTGTTTATCTCAGATTGGTGGAGTGGTTGTTTTGACCTACCAACAAAATTTTTTTTGTGAGCCTCTTTTATACTCTCATAATTAAATCCATAAAGGTACAATAGGAGTGAAAAAGTCGCCTTTTATACTCTATGCAATATGCTTTAATGCGTAGGATGAATGAAAACGAAAAGCATTTCTATGAGCAAACATGTCGAATTGTTTACACTTTCCGACCACATATTAAGGGTATTCATGAAACATCGTAAGGCAGTCGTAAACGTTGTAAGCTTTTAAATATCGTAAACATGTCAAATTTTGTATGGAAAATTAGACAGATTTACGACGTTTAAAACTTTACTACGATTACGACGACTTTACGCTGTTGCATGAATACCCTTATTATCAATTATTTACTTTTCAACTGAATTCAAGTGGCAAACATGCCAAATACATATAGAGTTAAGCTATGTCCAGATAATTAAGTGGATTGTCGTTGTGCTATCGACACTTTATATATAAATGTCAAATGTTTGTCGGTAAGATTTTAATACAAAATGGAATTGATTTAACAATATATTACATTCATATTGTAAAAAGTACACACCAAACAATTTCAATTTTAGGTTCCAACATTATATTTTTCCTAAATAACACCTTTAAGCTTCCGTAATGGATACAATATTGTGAATTTCACGCATTTGTCTCTTTTTTCTTCTCTTTATGTAAGTAGTTCTCTTTATTTTTCAAATCAGATTTTTATCGGGCAAATGAAATACTTACTTATTGATATTATTCCTTTTCTCATACCTATTGTGGGGTGTATCCCTGTTGGTAATTAAATGGCATTTCCTTGAAAATAATTTCAATTTAGTTATTTCCTTACATCACACAGGTAAATGATGTAAAAACCTTGTAAAATTTAGTACTTTAATTTTTTTAAAAGTGTGATCACTGCAACGCGCAAGTTGTAACTAAAAAATGGCGCAAAATTAACCCTTCGTTAAATTTTTATTAACCATACATTGAAATAATAAACTGTTTATTAAAAATTATGAATGGTTCATTAAATTAATGAATGGTTTATTAAATTAATGAACACCATTAATAGAAATGCTCTTTCGTCACGCTTTATCGTTAATTAATAAGTTAACATATATATTTTAATTAATGGCTATACATTATCCCAATTAACGTTGATTGATTTTAAGAAGAAGAGTTTTTAAGAAAATAAATAGAAAAATTATTTACAGTCAAAGACTATAAACAATAAATCCATTTATTTCTTAATTTTTTTTTTGGAGTTTATGAATAAAATTCAAATGAAAAAGGTTTTTGTGGCCTTTACTCCAGAATGCGTTTCGTCCAGGTATGGTGGTGGGCTCATCAGTTAGATGCCACCATACCCAATCTAAGACGCATTGTTTAGTCGATGGTTACCGACGTCTGCATATCACACTAAATATTAGACAATGCGTCTTAGATTGGGTATGGTGGCATCTAACTGATGAGCCCACCACCATACCTGGGCGAAACGCATTCTGGAGTAAAGGCCACAAAAACCTTTTTTATTTGAATTTTATTCATAAACTCCACAAAAAATTAAGAAATAAATGGATTTATTGTTTATAGTCTTTGACTATAAATAATTTTTCTATTTATTTTCTTAAAAACTCTTCTTCTTAATTACTTCGCCTGGCCACGGGCAAAACAACAAAAAAATCTAAGTGCACAACTTTGACCAAAGTTCCTTAGATAGCATACTTCACAGTGAGTTTTCTCACAAAATTGTGATATGCAGACGTCGGTAACCATCGACTAAACAATGCGTCTTAGATTGGGTATGGTGGCATCTAACTGATGAGCCCACCACCATACCTGGGCGAAACGCATTCTGGAGTAAAGGCCACAAAAACCTTTTTTATTTGAATTTTATTCATAAACTCCACAAAAAATTAAGAAATAAATGGATTTATTGTTTATAGTCTTTGACTATAAATAATTTTTCTATTTATTTTCTTAAAAACTCTTCTTCTTAATTACTTCGCCTGGCCACGGGCAAAACAACAACAAAATCTAAGTGCACAACTTTGACCAAAGTTCCTTAGATAGCATACTTCACAGTGAGTTTTCTCACAAAATTGTGATATGCAGACGTCGGTAACCATCGACTTAACAATGCGTCTTAGATTGGGTATGGTGGCATCTAACTGATGAGCCCACCACCATACCTGGGCGAAACGCATTCTGGAGTAAAGGCCACAAAAACCTTTTTTATTTGAATTTTATTCATAAACTCCACAAAAAATTAAGAAATAAATGGATTTATTGTTTATAGTCTTTGACTATAAATAATTTTTCTATTTATTTTCTTAAAAACTCTTCTTCTTAATTACTTCGCCTGGCCACGGGCAAAACAACAACAAAATCTAAGTGCACAACTTTGACCAAAGTTCCTTAGATAGCATACTTCACAGTGAGTTTTCTCACAAAATTGTGATATGCAGACGTCGGTAACCATCGACTAAACAATGCGTCTTAGGTTGATTGATTTTAATAAATGTAATTAATTGTTCTAACGTACAGGTTCATTGAAACAATGAACAGATATTAAATATAAATATAATTCTCTGTTATCACTACCTGCGTTTTTTTGCATCGGGACATTTCAACATTTATATACCTTTTGCCTTGGACTGCCATGAACAATATCAAATTTAACTAGTATACCTTAATTAAGTTTGGAAAAAAAGCAGAGAAGGGTAGTAAAACGTGTAAATTTCGTAAGAAATGTTGAAATAATACATTCACATTAGGGTCGATCGTTCAAAAATATGCTATCTTCTCCATTTTGTAGTCGAATAAAAAAAAACAACGTGATAAATATTTGAAACAAATAATCGATGAAAAAAATGTTCTATTAGGCTAGTGCTTAAACATTTTTCTGCACTTTTCAACAGAAATTCCATCATAAGATACCTTAATAAAATAAAATTTGTTTGAAAAAACAAAAAAAAAAATGTAAGCCACCCTAATTGAAATTTTTTTTCATCGATTATTTGCTTCAAATATTTACCATGTTGCTTTTTTTTTAATTCCACTGGAAAATGTAGAAAACATAATATTTATGAACCACCCTGTAGTGAAAGTACTTATTTTAGCATTTTTTATGAAATGTAAACGTTTTACAAACTTTCTGTGTAGTTAAAACTCAATTTTGTGTTCGAATTTATGAACCACCCTATTGTGAAAGTACTCATTTTAGCATTTTTTATGAAATATACACGTTTTACAAACTTTCTGTGTAGTTAAAAGTAATTTTTTTTCGAATTTATGAACCACCCTATTGTGAAGTATTCATTTTAGCATTTTTTATGAAATATAAACGTTTTACAAACTTTCTGTGTAATTAAAACTCATTTTTTTTTCGAATTTATGAACCACCCTATTGTGAAAGTTCTCATTTTAGCATTTTTTTATGAAATATACACGTTTTACAAAATTTCTGTGTAGTTAAAAGTCAATTTTTTTCGAATTTATGAACCACCCTATTGTGAAAGTACCTACTCATTTTAGCATTTTTAATGGAATATACACTTTTTACAAACTTTATGTGTAATTGTCCCTGATCACACGTGAAGAAATTGAAGCATTTTCTGCGATTTACGATGGTGAGCGGGGGAACTTGCAGAAGAGGGAAGGGGATGAAATATTTTAAAATATTTGAAAATATTCGGTGTAGAAAATTGACGTTCTCTTTTGTGTTGCTTTTCCTATCCAATCCGACCAATCAAATCGTGCCTTTCATTATGAAAATACGAAAAACACAAAGAGGAGAACAAAATCTGCAGAATAATTTTCTTCACATCTGAACACTTTCGTTCTTCACGTGTAAGCAGGCTCATTAAAACTCAATTTTTTTCGAAAATGGAAAAGAAAATTAATTATGTTTGTAATGGTTGTTCATCATGTTTTATTTAAGAGGATGAGCCTGAATACATGATTGGTTTTTTCGTTCGTTTCATCTTTCGTCTTTTTGACAGAACAGAACGAAAAAAGTCCATTCGTTATTTTGACGTTCAAAAAGTAAGGTTCATTTATTAGAAAATACATACTTAGGCAGTAATAATAACTAAAAATATCTTTAAATCACTTCTTATTAAAATGTATACCTATCTAATTATGAAAAACTGTTTTTACCTCATTATTTAAATTTTAGCATTTTGCCTCTACCCATTTTTCCAATCATAAACGTCAAAGTTAAATCGGGAAAAATCTTGAAATTTTCATACGTGCTTTCGTTACTTCACTCCCCTTACATTTTTACATCCCCCACCAATGTGTCAAAAAGACGAAACACGAAACCACCGTAAAAAACCAATCGTGTAAACAGGCTCTATAAATAATACGAAATGTTTATTCCAAAATCAAATGCATTGTAGTGCCTAAAGCCTTGATAAGTACCTACCGCCGCCGGCCGTTCAACTTTTGGGCAAAATATAAATAACTCTTTTGCAAAGTTTTGTGCTTTTTTGTTGTCGCTTACACAGAAATAAACTTTTCACAAATGCCGTCGATGGTATTAAAGCTAAGTGTACACGATTGGTAGATCTTACAATATTGTCAGACCTGACAATGTCTGACAATTATCTAGCAGTGAGCTGACAATTAAGTTGTGTGTTTACACGGTAGGAAGATAATCCAATCCCATACAATTTATTGTTAGAATTTGGCTGACAATTTATTGTCATATAGCTGGTTGAATACCTACCAATTTGTCTGACAATGAAAAAATTGTAAGATATTAAAAAAAGTGCATCTGACAATTTCTTCATTGTCAGAAACGTCAGACAACGATACAAATTGGCAGGCCTGATAATAAACTGTATGTGTACAAGATTATCAAATACCTTACAATTAATTTATTTAATGACAATTAATTGCAAAATTACACGATTGTCAGATAGCGAGCACATGATTGTCAGATTTCTTACAATTAATTGTCAGACAAATTTTCAGACAATTATTTAATTGTAAGCATGTTTTTCCTCTCTAAAAGTACTTGAGAGTGCTAGGACGCCATATGGCCCTAGGCTCAATGATAGGAAAATCCCTAAGAACACCTCCGCGTGGTAGAGGGCGGGTAACGCTAACGTGCAGGGGGACCGAATGGATGCCGGGATAAGCAGACAACCCAGCTATGCTGGTCAGGGGACAAACTTGTCCTTGGGATGGTTAAAAGCCCCCTTAAGACGGATGAACTGCAGGTGGCGGTCAACGGCATGATAGTCTGGTGGCGGAGGAGCGTTTTTTTGTTAAAAGGCCAACGGCAGCAGCAGGAAGCGTCTGTAACCCATATTGGGCGGCTACAAAAGGCGTCTGTTTTCCCATAGTGGGCCGCCTCGAGCAGTTATGTGTTTGACCATACAAAAGGCGGATGTGCCTGTCAAATCTGAGCTTATGTATGTTATTAATCGTATCTCGGAAAACACCATGGTGGAAGGATATATGCGAATACATGAAATATGACAACAAATGGAAATGAGTCCCCAAGAGGTAACCATTTTATGGAGAATCCTTCGGCAGCTTCGGCTGCTGTAAACCGCACATCGGATTTGGGGGTGCGGCATCTTTCGTGTACCAGCGTCAATCAAGACGCCATAACAATAAATGAATCGTTAACAAATAGAAGAAGTCTTTTAAGAAGAGCAAATGATACTTTTGGCTACCGCATACGTACGAAAATCGGAGCATGGAACGTTCGATCCTTGTACGGCGAAGGAAGATACGAGCAGGTTGAGCGTGAAATGCTTCACCTTAAGATCAGTATCCTGGGCATCAGCGAAACTAGGTGGAGAGGAAGAGCCGAATACAGAGCTGACTCTGGGCAAACGAGAATGCTGTATTCCGGGGAAGATGAAAGAGAAAGTGGCCATAGGCTGCATGGTGTCGGAATTATGTTGAACGAAGAAGCGAGGCGTAGTCTTATATCCTGGGCGCCCATTTCTGCAAGAATAATGACAGCAAGGTTCCGTTAAAAAATTCGCAACGTCACAATAATTCAGTGCTACGCCCCCACAAATGAAGCGACCGAGGAAGACAAAACCGCTTTCTACACTCATCTTAACTCAGTTTACAGTGGTGTTCCAAGAGCCGACATTATAATTTTCATGGGAGAACTCAATGCCCAAGTCGGATCCGACAACTACGGTCTGGAACGCGTCATGGGGAAAAATGGCTTGGGGTCACGAAATGAAAATGGCGATTTGCTGGTCGATTTTTGTAACGCTAATCGTCTTGTACTGGGTGGGACTGTGCTTAAACATAAGACTTGCAACAAAATCACCTGGGTACATCCGGATGGTCAAACTGAAAACCAAATTGACCACATCATGATTCAGCAGCGATGGAGGAAGTCAATGTGCGATGTTCGAAACATTAGAAATGCCGACATTGGAAGCGACCACCTTTTGGTTCTCATGAGTCTCAAGCTACGAACTGCAGCTGTACAACTTCAATCACAGGGTGCAGCAAGGAATTCGAAGTTCAATACAAGTGCCTTAAGCGATCCCAACATATGTCGTAACTATGTCACCAACCTTAACGACAGAGCTTCGTCATTAAACGGAATACAACATTCAACAATTGATGAGATGTGGGGTGATATAAAAAGTGTTTTTATGGATGCTGGATCCGAAACTGTACTCAAGCAGTCGAGAGTTAGAGACTCTTGGATATCCCAAGACACCTGGGATAAAATCGAGCTTCGCAAATCGTTAAAGATGCAAATAAATGCCGAAGCGGATGCTCAACGAAAGGCTGAATTGCGAAGAGAGTATCGCTTAGCACATAAGATGGTCTATCGCTGTGTGAGACGTGACAAGAGGGTGAGGTTAGACGGTCTCGCAGAAAATGCGGAAAACACTGCAAGAAGAGGAGATATGAAGGAATTGTACCAAATATCCAAGGAAGTTGTCGGGAAGAAAAGCAACACCAATCATCCTGTAATGGATGTGGATGGTACACTTTTGGTATCAATCGAGGATCAGCTGCGCAGGTGGAAGGATCACTTTTGTGCCTTGCTTAATGAGGATTCTGTCGAGCAGAGTGCTGAAGTGCCCCAGCTTAACGAGATGCGTATAGATCATATAGGGGTATTGACATCGAACCCCCTACAGTACTGGAAATTCAATCTTCGATAAATCTTCTCAAAAATAACAAGGCAGCTGGACTTGACGGTATACCAGCCGAGTTCCTGAAAGCTGACCCTGTCAGAACGGCTAGTATTCTACACCCGTTGATACAAGCTGTGTGGGAAAATGAAATCTATCCCAGCGACTGGAAGGATGGTGTAATTGTTAAGTTGCCAAAGAAAGGTGATCTTAAGAATTGCAACAATTGGCGAGGTATTACAGTTTTGTCCGTTTTTCCAAAATTAATGGCAACCATCATTCTGGAGCGGATAAAGGTTAGAATCGAGTCTACACTCAAGAGGCATCAAGCTGTTTCCACAGTGGGTGGTCTTGTGTCGACCATATCAACACTCTGCGTATCGTTCTTGAGCAGTCTGCGGAGTTTCAATCACCGCTTTACCTCATGTTCGTGGATTTTGAGAAGGCCTTTGACCGAGTCAACCGCGAATGTATATGGAGATCACTTCTTGGTAGAGGAATTCCCCCAAAAATTGTTGCCATTATAAGAGAGTCCTATAACAACGCAAGCTGCTTTGTTTTACACAATGGGCAGCTATCCGACTCATTCGAAGTGCGGCAGGGTGTGAGACAGGGAGATGTTATATCGCCAATTCTCTTTCTACTGGCGATTGACGATGTTTTGACGGCCAGCGTTGGAACAGCAGAGAGGCAGGGCATTCAATGGAGACCGTTTGAAAGGCTTAGCCACTTAGACTATGCCGATATGATTTATGTCTCTTGGCAAATAACATCAGCGGGCTGAACGGGATGTGTCAAGCTCTGAAGGTAAAAGGAGAGGCGAGTGGTCTTAAAATAAAAAGCAAAAAGACAAAAATAATGCTCACAGGCCGCTCCACTCATCAGCGTATTTTAATACAGGAGACACCAGTTGAAGAGGTTGAACAATTTAACTACCTTGGAAGTATTGTTTCAGCAAATGGTGGTACTGATCTGGACGTTCAAAGTAGAATAAATAAAGCTCGCGCAGCCTTCGGTTCTCTCTCCCAAATTTGGAAATCATGTCAAATCTCCTTGCGCACAAAGTTGAGATTCTTCGAATCCAATGTCAAATCCGTGCTGTTATATGCTTGCGAAACCTGGAAAGTCACGACTACCATCTCAAAGAAATTACAGGCTTTTGTGAACCATTGTCTACGCCATATTCTAAAAATTCGCTGGCCACAAATTATATCAAACGAGGAATTGTGGCGCAGGACAAGTCAAGAGCGGCTGGACGTTGACATAAGAAAGCGTAAATGGCAATGGATTGGTCACACACTGAGGAAACCAAAAGATGAAATTGCAAAGCAGTCATTTGAATGGAATCCTCAGGGTGCACGGCGGGTTGGAAGACCAAGAACAACATGGAAATCAATAGTTCTAGCAGAAGCAGACTCCCAGAGAAAGACGTGGCCACAGTTAAAATATCTATCTGCAGACCGTGAAGGATGGAAACGATTTGTTGGCGCCCTATGCCCCAATCGGGGTTACAGGACTTGATGATGATGATGATGTTTTTCACTGCAGATCTGACAATATTGTAAGATCTACCAATCGTGAACACTTAGCTTAAGCAATTTTGCCGAAACTTGATTAGCGCCACCTATAACAGTGGGAACACTTTAGTTGCTTGATTGAACGAAAGAATTTCTTTCGTTGAATAATGTAGCCGGCAAAAGGACGCCAAGCATCAAGCAAGCCATTCAAAGTTAAAGTGTGAAAGTGTTAAGAAGTGGAAGATACCTGACGTGAACCTAGAACTGTAAGTAGAAATAAAAAGAAAGTTTTAAATTCGATTTCAATTTATTAAAAAAAGGGTATTTAATTGATAATAATTTTGTTTTAACTGCAGCCTACGTTATTAATAAATGAATAGTGGCATTTTTGTTCGTTTGCCTACGCCCACCACCGCCGCCACAGCCACAGTGCGTCGACTTGTGGACAAAAATAAACAAATAAAAATGCAATTTCTTTGTTTTAAGCTCTAAACCTGTTCTGGAACATCTTGGAGTACTTAAATTTGTTTTTGTTTTGTTTTTTGTTTTTCTCTTCTTCGGGGAGTAGCGGGACTTTCATTAGGAATTGAGGTAATTTAAGCTGCAGTGTAATGCTACATTTCCACCTAGCGCTAATCTGAGATTTAATGAGATTAACCTTAAATCTCCTTTAAATTTCGTAGATTTACCATACAAATTTATTTCGTAAATCTTGAAGATTAGAAATTAATCTTGTTAAATCTTCATAGGACAAATAGTTTTACAAATCGAACTAACCTATTTTTACATGGTGCTGAACGATTCATTCGAGACTCGCATTCAGTTCTTCATTGTTTCACACGAATCAAACATTCTGTCTCATTCGCACTTCATAAGAAAAATTGGAACGCCATTTGTATTTTTGAAGGTGCTGTCAAATTTAATCTTTTTAAAATCTTTTTATGCGGTGGAAACACCAAAAAGATTTATTAAATCTAATCTGAGATAAACCTTTGGTGGAAACATAGCATAATTAAAGGTTGAAATTTTGTGCGAACAAGTTTAGCTCGTGTGAGAAAAATATTTTGCTTTTATAATTTTTCTTATTTAAATATTGAAAATGGATACATTGAGTACTGGTATGAGTTGTTGTTTTATTTTTTTCTTGTTTATGTGAATTTTGGTGATTTTTTGAAAAAAATGCTCTTTTTAAGGGCTTATAAATTGTATAAACTTAAGCTTTAAAAAAAATTTTAGCAAATGGCAGCAAAATCTTTTATGCCATTATGTTCTGTTGTTATTGTGCTCTTAGTAAATGTTAACTTTCTTTGCTACTTCTTGCTAACCTTCTAAATATTTTACTTTTTGTAGGACAAGGTCAAGGTTCGATAAAAACTCTAAAGTTTTAGATATTATTCAATGTGTATTAAATGAATTGAAAATAAAAATTGTCCTGGTACAACTAAGAGTCATTTGGCGGAAAAAATGAGACTTTCTGACAGTTTGGAACGTTGGTGGAAAGTGTGTACACGAAACCGCGCTTTGCGTTACGCCACGGAGTCAACTCCTTTTATTCTTCCAAAAAGCATTCTCAATTTTCTATAAATTGCAATATCTAATATAAAACTCCTTTTATTCTTCCAAAAAGCATTCTCAATTTTCTAGAAAATGCAACATCTTGTGAAAAACTAAGTGGGTACTAGCCGTGGAAGACCGCTAAAAGCATTTTCTGATTTATCTCAGAAAACCAAAAAACGTAGAGTTTGTGAGCTTTTAGAATCTAACTCTACTGAAGAGCTAAATTCTACCATTGAAGATTTTGAAAATAGAACTCCGATTTTTGATTTTTTAAAGAAGAATTGTTCAGTTTTGTGCACAAATTTCTATTTTTTGGTCTTGTTTATTTGTGTTGTCAGAATTTATCTTAAAAAAATTTTATTTTAAAATCATGTATTTGTGAAGTATATTTCACTATTTAAAGGAGGCGTGGCAGGAGGCGAATAGCGTTAACAATATTTTGTGTTTTTCAACTCACTAACTAATTCGAATTTCCAAAATATTATTCAAATCTTGGTTGGCAACTCTGCTGTAAAAGTGAATAGTCCAATTTTTGATATCGCGAATTGGCGGATAAGGTCCACCACTTTGAGAATCGTTGTAGCTTGCTGGAGGAAGAACTGGAGCTACAAAGTCGTGAAATAAGAGGAAAAAACATCATTTTCTCGATCCCTAACGATGGTAATGATCCTCAAGAACGAATTAAAGACATATCCACTCTTTTATTGGAGAATCAAGCACTTCACATGTCGCCGGCCATAAAACTAAGTGAGAATAACAACGTCATCAAACTCAAACTCAGCACAGAATCAAACGAAATCGCGACAAGAATGTTAAAAAATGCTTCTAAATTAAAGGGTACAGGAGCATACATCCAACGCGATCTAAGCAAACATTCACAATTGAAACGGAGGATTCTCCTTAGCTATCGTAAAGTGGTAAAATCCAATAAACCAACAGAAGCAGTCACAATTAAAAACAACAATTTAATTATTGGAGATAAAATATTTTATTTAGATAACTACAACATCCTTAAATATAAAAATAAATGTGGCGAAACCGAACTGCAGAATATGTTTGGTAATCTTAACCATTGTATATAAATTCTATAGTATTCTCATGAAGAAAAAAAGCTCGTGGCCATCTATGCGTCCAAATGTCATACTAATTTTTGTTAAGGGATCTCGGTAAGGCGATCACAGCGAACCTATCGACCAAATGTCTACCTACAAAATCGTGTTTCATGAGAATACTATAGATTGGATATACAATGTCTTAACCATGACTCACAAATCACCACAGTGCGGAGTATAACAAATTCGGTGATCAACCATACCACTAGAAAATCAAAGGACAACATTATCAATAAAAATGGGTCTGATATGATTGAGCTACTGCAAACGTATGATTGTGTAATTTTGAATGGCTGCACTGATGGAGATAATGATGGACACTACACCTTCATCGGAGGTCAAGGAAAATCAGTCATCGACTTCTGTGCAGTGAACAACGACTGGATTGAGAGAGTAAAAAAATTCGAAGTACAATTGAAAACGTTTTCAGATCACATGCCTATCGTAGTAGAATTTTCAGATATATCTAACTGCCAACACTCAAATTTAAGACTGCTCCCACGGCTCAGGTGGAAAAATGACGAAGCTGTTTCTTATCAACGTGTTCTGGATGGATTAATTGCAACAAATAGAGAGCTAATAGGGTCAATCGAAGAGCAGTCCAACCAGTTAACACAGTATATAAGAAGTGCAACTTCAAACAAATTCTTAAACACCTGCCCTGCACCCAAACAAAAATGGTTCGATAAAGACTGTTTGAAGGCACGTCAAAAGTCTTTTGCACTTCTACGAGTTATGCGAAATTCACATAATCCTGGTTTGAGAAAATGGTACAATGAAGCGAACACCCATTATAAAAATATTTGCCTTAAGAAGAAAACAGAATTTGCAAACGAACAAGCACTTTTATTAGGGCGTACTAAAAACTCGAAGGATTTCTGGAGGATAGCTAGAGAAATAAATGGAATTAACTTTAAAATAGGTGCTGGGTTATCTGCATATAGTCTGTCAGCTCACTTTAAGCAACTTTTAGGAAATATTTCGAGTGCAGTGTTCTTCTACGCAGAACCACTAACCCTCGACGAAACTCTAGACTGTGTAATAGAAGTAGCGGAAATAGAAGCTGTTATGAAGAAAGCGAAAAATGGAAAGGCACCAGGAGAGGATGGAATTCCTTACGAATTCTACAGAAATGCAACGCCCACATTTATTAATCAGATGAAATCGCTGTTCAATAAAATCTTTTCGAATGCTGATCTCCCATCCTCTTTCAAAAAGTCCGTAATTTTCCCAATTCACAAAAAGGGAGCTTTGGATACTGCAGAAAATTATCGAGGCATATCGTTCATGAACGTGTTAGCTAAAATATTCTGCGGTATACTTGTGGAGAGACTGGAAAAATGGGCAGAAAGAAAAAACATTCTTTCAGATCTCCAAGCCGGTTTTAGGAAAAATTTCTCTACAATAGACCAGATTTTCACACTTTCATCAATCATTAAAGCTTTTCATGCAAGGAATAAGAAAGTTTATTCATTCTTTGTAGATTTTAAGGCCGCTTTTGACTTAGTAAGCAGAAGTGCGCTCTTCTATAAACTTTCGCAGCTGGGTATATCCTCGAGATTTATACAAGTAATCAAAGAAATGTACACTGAAACTAAGGCAGCAGTCTGGGATGGTACGATGTTTTCGGATTGGTTTGAAACATGTACTGGAGTAAAACAAGGTTGTCCACTCAGTGCTATGCTGTTTTCACTGTTTATAAACGACATAGTAGAAGAACTGCCCGGTGGAATACGAATTGCTAATTCTAGCGTAAACGTCTTACTCTATGCTGATGACCTTGTTCTACTGTCTGAATCGCCAAAAAACCTGCAGTTGATGATTAATCGCTTGGAAACATACTGCGATAGATGGGGGCTAACCATTAACACAGCCAAATCAAAAGTGATAATCTTCTCACGCTCCGCCCAAAGTCAAAATAGGAATAGATGGTACTTTAATGGAAACCTTTTGGAAATAAGTAAAGAAATTATATATTTAGGAGTCAAACTAAACTCAACCTTAAATTTCAACAAACACCTAATGGAAAAAGCCAACACCTCTCAAAGCCTGCTAAATCTTTCATGGAAAAATGTATTTTCAAACAAAAGAATAATGTTATCTGCCAAATATAAGATATTTGATTCTGTTGTGAAATCGACCCTTTGCTATGGCTCACAGGTTTGGGGTGCTGATGAGTATGAAGTAATTGAAAAATTCCAAAGGAACTTTCTGAAAAAGCTTTTCAATTTACCCCAAAATACACCGAATTACGCAATCTCCTTAGAAACAGGAATACCGAAACTCCTAACCAGTACACTTAAGGCACAAGCTGACTTTATAGTGAAAACATGTAGCTACCAAGATTCTAGACTAAGGAAAAAAATGCTTTTATATGAATTGAGAAATAAGGATTGGTGGGTCGCTAAATGGCAAAATATTGGTAACGCTTGTGGAGAAACACTATGTATAGATTTGAACAACTTAAACAGTCTGAAGGAGCAGCTCTACCGTATTATACAGAAGAATGAGGACTATATACGTGAAACATTTATCGACAAGGCGCGTGAATCTGAAAGCAGAATTATATACTCTCAACTCAACTACAACCTTAACCATAGAAATTACTTTCACGATGCACTAAGCTACGAGGAAATCTCTCTCATTTTCAAAGCAAGAAGTGAGCTTATCAACTTAAATGGTAGACCTTACAACGGAAGCTTCGATCAGTTTTGCACGTTATGCAATTTAAAATCAAAAGAAGATACATTCCACTTTATAAGTATATGTCCAATATTTAAAGCACACAGATTATCTGTTTTCGGAAAAAATACATTGACTATGCAAGAAACACTTCAAATTCTAAACGAGTGCAACTGGAAGATGTTAAGCAACTTTTTAAAAGCCATATTAAAGTATAGATTCTTGTTAATATCAGAATATGTATGATTTGTAAGTTTATATATTTAAAATTAATGTTCATTATCATATTTTATTGCTTGCTAACCAGGCTGACGGCTAAGCCATAGCTTTTAATTCATAAAATTTTAAACCTGTAAAAATGAACAATTATAATAAAATGAATATGTTACTTACTTACTTACTTACTTACTTATTCAAATCTTACAAGCGGCTTATTAGAAGTAAACAATATAAAAAGAGGGCGTGGAAGTGGGCGAATAGGGTCCACACTATTTTTTGTTTTTGAACTCACCTAGAAAGTCAAATTCTCTTAATTTTATTCAAATCGTATTAACCATTCTTAAGATATAAACCATATTCAAAAGTGGGCGTGGAAAATTGATTTTTGTCCACCATCTCCCTACAATCGACGCACTGTGGTGGTTTCTGGACAAGAGAGGAGTGGGGGGTCAGGGATGTCTTGAGGCATGAAGAAAACATAAGCATCCGACTCATGAGTCTCATTTTTTGTTGTTTCAATGCGCAAAACATTGAAGTTGTTGCTGTTTCTATGTGATTTGAGGCACCTCAAATTTTCTAATGTAGACACGATGAGGCTCACGAGTCCGGACCAGCGTTGCCGATATGGCACGATCGTGCACTTATGGCACCTTTTCATTTAAATGGCACTGTGGCACTCAAAGACTTCATATGGCACTTTGATGAAGGTGTAGTAAAATAAAATATTCAAACAACAAATTTTCTTAGAATGTTTATAAACCAACACTTACATCACTTATGCCACTATTATATTTATTATTCACCCGATTTATTCAGGTCAAAACTTAAATCTAGATTTAAAATCATTCAAATCTAAAAACCAAAGCCAATTCCATATTTATCACTCGATAAATCCTCACTTCAATCGAAAATTTTTAATCCAATCTCGATTAATCCTACATATTTTATTTAAACTGCCATCCGGAGTTACTCAATTTCAACATTATTCACTTCTTTTTGAAGTTTGTATGATTTTTGTTCGCTCCAAGAAATAAAGAGATAAGTGAAATTATTAAATTAATAAAGAAAGAAACCCATTGGATTTAATGCATTTTTTTAAACGAATAAGATTAAATGTTTTCATAAATCTGGATTTAATGGTCCAGAGTGAATAATATGGCCGTTGTTTTTGTTTCAAAAATTTAATTTGCATCAAAAATTTGTTGGTGGCACTCATTTGCCTAAAATGGCACTTTCTATCGTTGGAAATGGCACTTTCAAAAAAATATTTCCGGCAACGCTGGTCCGGACCCAATTTTCCTAATCTAAATAGGCTCTATTACCCTGAGGCCACACGAGCGAGTAATCGCTAGCGAGTTACTAATACATCGAAACTTTTGCTATTCGCTAGCCAACTCTCTTGCCTTTTTCGAAGCCAGTTGAGAAGCGAGTAGAGTGGTGAGTGATTTGACAGTTAATATCTGCGTTTTTTTGTATATTCCATAGGGAGTTTGGCGAAAAAAACGACATCGGGACATTTCAAAATTTGCCTTGGTCTGCCATTTTGTTCTGAACTATCTTAAGCTTAGTACGCAGATCGAGACAAAATTTTTCTCCCATATAAAATTTTTCCCAGGACAAATTTTATCTCGTTTTTTTTCCAAGCGGTACGCAGCTCCAGCGCAAAATTTGACACTTGACACCGCTGTACGAGAAAACGTAAAAAAAAGTCTCCACTTAATTTTGCGTGGAAAAAGAATGCTCGAAGCATTATTTTTCCGGACAAATTGTGACGTTTTATATATATTTCGCTTTTTATAAACTAAAATCATCTCCCTGTTTCATTCTTTCCATTTATAAGACGTTGTGAGGACGCAAAACTGAAATAAATATAAAATGCGTACAGAAAATGATGACATGGAATGAGAATAGAATTAATTGAACAGCTGTTTTAAATCAGTCAGTGGCGTAGCTAATGAGAAAGGGTACAAAAGGGCCACATTTCAGATACAGAAAATATTTGTTTCAATAAAAAATTTAAATTGATTCCCAAAACGAGTTGGCAATTTTAATTGGATCTTGGGAGCAGTGGAAAAATGTGAACATTTCTGATTTTGACATGGTTTTTTTAATCCATCGACATCAATGGAATTTGACAGTTGATGGCTTGAAAGATGAAGAACAAATTATTTTGACGGAAAAAGTTAATTTGATCCAAATGTCAAAAAAGTGCCCTTATCCACTTTTTCCCGGAGAAGTAAAAAACCTTCAAAAATTTCAGAATTTTGGTTTTTTAATCCATTGACATCGTGGCAATCCTTCAATATATTTTGACAGGAGACAATCCTTCAATATATTTATTTGGGAGACTACCTATATTTTGACGGAGAAAGTGTATTTTGATCCAAATGTAACCAAATTGCCCTACAATCGACTTTTCCAGAGAAGTAAAAGCTGAAAATTTCAGATCTTTTAAAGGTATTTTCATCCATCCACATTATATTGTTCACCATCAAGCGCATGCGTTCAATTTTTCTTGCTCTGTAAATGCTTTGAAGGAATATGATTTCTGTACATGCAAAAGTTTCAAATTTATGTTAATTTAAGGAAATTTTATAATTTTTCAAATTTATAACTACGCTAGTGTTCTCATTTGACTTTTGTTTTTATCTCTACGCCTTCAGAATTTGTCTCGAGAAAAAAAATGTAGAGATAAAATTTGTCTTTGCTCGATCTGCATACTAGGCTTTACCAACAAACATTTGACATTTCTATACAAATTATCGATAATGCTATGTTTCCACCAAAGGTTTATCTCAGATAAGATTTAATAAATCTTTTTGGTGTTTCCATCGCACAAAAAGATTTAAAAAAGATTAAATTTGACAGCACCTTCAAAAATGCAAATGGCGTTCCAATTTTTCTTATGAAGTGCGAATGAGACAGAATGTTTGATTCGTGTGAAACAATGAAGAACTGAATGCGAGTCTCGAATGAATCGTTCAGCACCATGTTAAAATAGGAAGATTTAACAAGATTAATTTCTAATCTTCAAGATTTACGAAATAAATTTGTATGGTAAATCTACGAGATTTAAAGGAGATTTAAGGTTAATCTCATTAAATCTCAGATTTGCGCTAGGTGGAAATGTAGCATAACACAACAACTATGGTATTCTGGCAATACCGTTTTTATCGAGACAAAAGTTACAGCCCTATTCTGGCGTTGTGAGGGCTCACAAGTCACAAGCCCTTGTGAGGTATTCCTTGTGAGGTTTGTTGTGATTCGAAGACATTTTCGGTATTCTGGGAAAATCCTCACAAGAAACTCACCACTGTGAATGGGCACGTTCAACCATGTAGATTTTCTTGATTTCTAGATTTCTTTGGCTCTGATTGGGCTTTTCCAAAAACTATCTTTGTCTTTTCTCTTTCTAATTTTGACAGTTCAAAACAACAAAAACAAAACGTGTGAAACCAAACTTGATAAAAAGTAAACAAATGCTCTTTTCAGTGCAATAAGGTGGATTTTTAATATTTTCTGTGATGTTTTATAAAAATAAGCTTAATAAGTTATTGAAATTGATTTATTGTTAAATTGGCGTTATAACCACAGTTTTAAACGTTTTTATTGGAAAACAAACAAGCATGGTATTGTTAAAATATTTGGCAAAATCGAAAGTAAAACAGTAGGTAATGAGGCATTTTCACAAAATAACTTTCTCCGACGATATTTAAAATGTTTTATTTTTATTCGGTAGCAATAGTTTTAACAAAAACTTTTTAGAATTCAATTTTTCCCCAAATAAATACGAAAGCATGCACAAGAAGTTAGTAAGTATATTTTATTCTAAGATGCATACAAATTCACTGTTCGCGCTTTTGACAGGGTTTGTTTACTTTTTATTGAGTTTCGACCAGCTGTTTTCTATTTTTTTTTCTTGTTTTACACTGACTTCTGGTGGATATTCCGAATTGGGCGACTGTCATACGAAGATAGATGAGTAAACTTTCATAATGTTCTAGATTTATGCTGAACGCACCTATTTATTATGAAGAAAGAAACATGATTTGTTTGATTTTTTTCTAATAAATTAGCATAATTATGCAAGAATGTTAATTTTTCATTCACTTATTTTAGTTAAAGAAAGCAATTAAGAAAAAAACAAAAACAAACATGTAAATGTCGTAGTTTTCGAAATCACAAGTGTTACTTATTAGTTGTGACCTCCTCCGAAGGAGATCACAGTTTCGATAGTTTTTGTGAGGATCACAAGTTGTGAGGTTGTTGCCAGAATACGAAAACCTCACAAAATCAAATTAACCTCACCTTGTGAGGTTGTTGTGACCTGTGAGGTATCAGTGAGGTTTGCCAGAATAGGGCTGTTAACTCCAGTTAATTATCTGGACTTATGCTACATGTCCACCTAATGCTATGTTCCCACCAAAATGAAATCCGAGATTTCGGTTGAAAACTTTTGATATTTCAAGTTGATGGAACAAGATTTCATGGAAATTTCAACGAAATCTCAATGAAAACTCTAGATTTCAACGAAATCTTAATGAAATCCCGCTCCATCAAGTCGAGAACTCCAAATTTTTCAGCTGAAATCTCAGATTTCGTTTTGGTGGGAACATAGTATATCGCTAATCTGAGATTATATGAGATTTACCTCAAATCTTCTTTAAATCTTGAAGATTTACCATACAAATATATTTCGTTAATCTTGGAGATTAGAAATTAATCTTATTAAATCTTCCTAGGACAAATAGTTTTACAAATCGAACTAACCTATTTTAACATGGTGCTGAACGATTCATTCGAGACTCGATTCAGTTCTTCATTGTTTGACACGAATAAAACATTCTGTCTCTTTCGCACTTCATAGGAAAAATTGAAGCGCCATTTGCATTTTTGAAAGTGTTGTCTGATTTAATCTTTTTTAAATCTTTTTGTGCGGTGGAAACACCAAAAAGATTTATTTATTTAATCTAAACTGAGATTAACCTTAGGTGGAAACATAGCATTAGCTAACTCTATATGGACATAATTGTTGTTGTATCTTTGTATATAAAATCTATAGTACTATCATGGGTGACGAACGACTGGCACGAACCAAGTGACGGCTTATGAAATTACTGGTGCTGAGCCTAACTAAGTGTGTGCAGCTGAATTGTAAACTTAAGAATATGGCAAATGAAGAATAAAGTTTATAATAAAATAATGAGAGAGCTGTACACTTTTTAATAAGAGTTGGAGGGAGGCAAGAAATCAAGCAATTTTGTTTTTTTCAAAGGTATTGGTTTTGTCAATGAATAATAGGCTGATAGTTGGGTGCGTATGCGTATTTGGCTCTGATGTGAGCTGAAATAGAAAGTATGATTGTTTTTCTTTCTATCGTTGCGAAAGAAAAAGTTTGTATTTGGAAACAAACAACAAAATATATGCTTGCAAGTTATATTGTAAGATTGTATTTGTAACCATGGTTACTTTAAATCTTTTTATTTGTTTATTTTACTTTTGTGTTTTCTTTCGTGTTTTGTTTTTATCAGATTTCAGTCGTAAAAATGCTTTGGTGGGGGAGGGTTGCTGCTGTTAGGTGTAATTTTCGTTGTCATTTAGTGTGTATATTTTTGGGTTGTTTTGTTTACTTTCGTTTTTTGTTATTTTTGTTGGTTGTTGTTGGAATATGGTAAGCACGTAGGTGGTTGTCATTGACGGCTGCTGTTGCTCATGCTCGGCTGCTGCTGCTGCCGCTCAGCATACGATCGGAATATTTTTGTGCTGGGGTGGGTAAAAAAACGAATTTTAGTTTGGGGTGGTTGGTTGCAGGGTTGTGAGATTGGGCTATTTATTATATATTGGGCTATCTTTTTCCTTAATTTGCGACAAGAATATGAAAAAAGTAGCCCAATTTCATATTATTTCTATAACTTTTAAGAAAATTGGTTACATAAGTTCAACGATATATTTTAGTTCGTCCAGATTTTAAGAATTTGTCCCTGGAAATTATTCAAAAAAAAAAAAAACGTGGAATGTATAAGTAATCCTATATTTTTAAGATGAGATTGGGCTCGTTTTTGGGCTAGATTTTGGGTAGCGATTTGGGCTACAAGAATTCTGAAATTGAGCTACACAAGTGCTTCTTGAGCTGGCAACCCAGGTTGGTTGCTTTAGGTCTGTTTTCGTTTGGGTGTTCTTAGCATTGCTTTTGCAGCACTTTTCCTGTTTGACACAGTTGGAATGAAAAAGGAGTGCAAAATAACAGCCCTGAACAATCACGGAAATTTGAAACATCTATCGATAATTAAACAATACCTATAAGGGGAGATTACGATAACTCGGGCGACAAAGTTTATTGACAGATTTGTATAGAACAGTTATTTACAAGCATTTTTTACTATGAAAGAGGGGGGTCTATCTCACCCCATTTGGACGGGAGGTGCAATTTTCTAAAAAAACACTTAAGATGAAAAAAAATATTTAGAAATAATGGTAATACTTACAATTAAGAATTACACATTTTTTTAAAGCTAAAAGTCTGTTCTATCATCTTGATTTTAAATCAAGTGATTTCCATGAAAAATTTCAGAACAAAAAATGACAAAAAACAAGCTTATACTGTCTTTATTCCAAATTTTGAGACTAAATATTAGTTTTTTTTCAATTTTTTTTTCTTTAATTAGTTTTTAATCGAATACTGAAGACTAGATGGTTATAGATATTTTTAGGGACTCTGGACTCTTGGTGACTATTGAAACATTTATTCAAAGTTCCACTGACATCCCATTATTTTAAAAGGGTTTTCGGTAATATTTCGGATTTTGAGGGACTTTGGATATGCCATAAGGTGCAATTCTGGAATTCTGCGTCGATACCAATTTTAATATTTCATGAATTAATTATTTCAAGGCTCCCCATACGATTTGAGTTCTTTTTTCTGGTCTACAAATAGTTTTTTTTTTAAAGAAAAAGCTTAAAACATATTATTCAACAATAGCTGCGTTTTTTTGTATGTCCATATGGAGTTTGGCGAAAAAAACGACATCGGGACATCTCAACATTTGCCTTGGTCTGCCATTTTGTTCTGAACTATCTTACCAACAAACATTTGACATTTCTATACAAATTATCGATAACACAACGAAAATGGTAGTCTGGCAATACCGTTTTATCGGGACAAAAGTTAACTCCAGTTAATTATCTGGACTTAGCTAACTCTATACAGACATAGTTGTTGTTGTATTTAACATGTAAATTGTTTTGCTTTGTTGTCGTTTTTTTCACACAATTTTATTTGGACATGCAAAAAAACACAGCTAATGTTCCAGAAAACCAAATTTGTATTTAAATTTTTCTAATAAATAGCTCCAATGATTTCAAGTTTTTTGTTGGTACCTATAAAATTAATATTTTCGTATTTATGTACATACATAGATGACATTCGTTTTTCTTAAATCAATTTCATGCTTTCGAACATTGTTCTTTTATGAATTTCATCTAGTTTTTATGCACACAATTTCAAAAATTCTAAGCCTCTTGAAATGTTGCTAGCTAGGAAGATATGTAGGTATGTAGGTGCATTAGGGTGGTCGTAAGAAAAAGATCAGGTTGTATGGGCCTAAACCGATTCTAAAAGAACAAAAAATATTCCCTAATTTTTTCAGATTTTTACTATCATCCCTTTAGTCGCTGTAGGGGTTAATTTAATGGCATATTTTTTGTGCATACAGCATACTAGGTGATTCGCGTAAAATCTACCAAGGGCATGTACTTAGGTTAAAAGTAAACAAGAAAAAAAGTATATTTAACCGGCTTGGACAGGCGACAATTTTATAAAAAAATACTTAAAATGGAAAAACATACATAATGTACATATATTAAAAAACAACTTTTTCACAATTTTAAGTTTGAAAACAATTTTTGTCGAAGCTGTTTACGAAAAGAACTTTATTTAAAAATAAACCATGAGACTTCTGGTTTTCCAAAAAGCTACAAAACAATACTGTAAGTGGTTGTTTGTTAATAGGTATACTTTTTCCATTCTAAGTACCTAGGTACCTAACTATTTTTTTTTATAAGACTGCCCCTTCTGTCCAAGCGGGGGAAATAAAACCCCCTTCCGTAGGATTTTTTTTCTTGTCTTCTTTTAACCAATAGTGAGTGTCATAAGTGATTAAACACAAATTATTTCTGGAGTTACATGAAATTTAAACAAACAAATACATAAGGTGTGTTTTATTGGAAAAGCTATCCGCAGCACAGTGAAATTTTATATGAATTACAAAAACAGCATCGCCAGCAAAATCGCTGCCGATAAAAGTTAAAGTAGAATCCCGCTGCGGATAAACTTTTGACGTTTGTTCGAGTATCGAACTCAATTGAATAGGATTTTTGTGTGTCGTCATTGGTACGACTGGTACTTTTATGTGTCTCGAATTCTCGATGGCTATGTTCGTAGAGTAGAATTATGTTGAATGAATGGCCCTGTTTAGACTGTAACTTTTTACTTCTTCAAGACCATGTTTTTGTAGAAGAAATCGGTGAAGAGAAAATTTCACCCATAAATTTACGTCATGGTGGCGTAGTGAGCAATTACAGTCTAAACAGGGTCGCTTGTAAGTGAATGGTTGTTTTGTTTTACCTTTTCGACAAAATGAAAAAATGATCCTTTCCTGTGCCATGCTAAAAAAAACGCTGCCTTAAATTAGTTTAAAGTGCAAAATTTAGCATTTTTATTTATAAGTGACAAACAAGATATATTCTGTCAAACGATAATTCGCAAACCACAACATCAAGGTGCATTTCACATTTTTCTTCACATTTTCTTCTACAGGCAACCAAACAAATTACTCAAGGGAATGGAAGGTCAAAATTCACGATCATTCCCATTTCAAAATTCACTATTCGCAGCTCATATGAAAAGCTCTTTTTGTAAACCTTTGGTCTATAGGGACCAGTTTGTATAAACATGGTTCAAATTTTGATCCGATGCTCAGCAATTTTAAGTCACTGCTTTTGGTGGAAAGGCTACTTGTATAAACGTGGTTCAAGCTTTGATGCGTGGTTCAATTATTTTAGCTCACTGATTTCGGCAGTTTAACTGAGGTTCAACAAGGGTCAAGCTTGAAATTGTTATTACAACATACTTGAACCTTGGAATCATCGTTGCACTTCAGTAGATCCGATAAAATCGATGAGTCACAAATGCTGAACCATAGATCAAATTTTGAACCAGTTAGTACAGCTGAAACTAATGCTAAGAGTACACGGCATGTAAAATGCCACATGTGCATGCGCAGTGTTGTCATTATTACGTCAGATATGCGTCCCAAATTGCCGTATGCCGTGTAATCGGCATGTTTGTGACAGCCGCATGTAATGGACATGCACATGCGACAACAATGCTGCATGTTAACATGTGGAATTTTCGCATGTCGTGTACTCGCTCGGCACATGAAGATTGTGAATACATGCGACATTTTTTCAATTGCCGCATGCATATACGGCATGTCCCAAACATGCGCCAGCGCGAGTTTCTGCTGTCGCATGTTTTTGCATGTAGAACGAATTCTGGAATAAGACGGAGCCTGTATTTTGTATTTTTATATATTAGCTGTGTTTTTTTGCATGTCCAAATAAAATTGTGTGAAAAAAACGACAACAAAGCAAAACAATTTACATGTTAAATACAACAACAACTATGTCCATATAGAGTTAGCTAAGTCCAGATAATTAACTGGAGTTAACTTTTGTCCCGATAAAATGGTATTGCCAGACTACCATTGTCGTTGTGTTATCGATAATTTGTATAGAAATGTCAAATGTTTGTTGGTAAGATAGTTCAGAACAAAATGGCAGACCAAGGCAAATGTTGAAATGTCCCGATGTCGTTTTTTTCACCAAACTCCATATGGACATACAAAAAAACGCAGCTATTATTTACTGTTTCAATCGATTTTTTTTTAATTTCTATTAATTCATTCATGTTGTGTGCACCATGCAGTGAATTATGAATAAAGAACATTTTGAGTATTGTTTGACGATTCGGAGAGGGCAGAGGGGGGATGGTGATGACGGGAATAATGTTGATTTCGTGCCACCCAGTGACCCAGTGTATAGCTGAAAAAGTCACGAACTATATTTTGCGGAAAAAGTAGATATATATTTCAATTCAAATGTTACCCACTTGCCCTAAAATCACAGCAGTAAAAAATCTTAACATATTTCAGATTTCTACGGTGTTTTTTAATCCATTGACATCGTAGCCATCCTTCAATGGAATTTGAGAATTGATGACTTGACAGATGGAGGACGAACAATCAGCCCTATTGTAATGGGGTTTTCTTTTGGTAAATTCAGATTTTTGATACTTTTTGATCTAAAAATAGATTTTTTTCGACGCGCGAATGGTATACGATTTCAGATTGATTTTTCTTTTTCATTGTATTGGTTAATAATTTGTGTCTATGAAGCAGCTATAGTGATCCAGACATGTCAAACTGATGGCTTTCAATTGTTCTGGTGTGTAATGGTGTTAGTAAAAGAGGGGTAAATCTGCCGAAAAATCCAGATCTGCAAAATTGATTTTCGATCAAAAAAAAAATTGATTTTTTTGCCCATGGAAGGTTTTAATTGACAAAATCTGTGTTTTGACAGATCTGAAGGGGAAAAAAATCAATTTTTGTTACCAAAAGAAAACCCCATAAGTTCCATCCGAAAGTTTTTTTTTTCCCCGGAATTTTTAAAGCTATTATGAGTTTCGCCCGAACTTCTTTTGACCTAAGACCCCTTGTTTATTTTGGGTTCGTCTTCGAAAAGTATGTGATAGTTTAAGATCTTATTTACGATACATTTTACCCGAAATGAGTACTCACGAAAAAGAGGAATTTTCATTTTTCGGGTGAAACCCACAATAGGCGAAAATCGAAATTTCAATTTTCCGGGTGGAATGTTGTTCACGTGAAACTCATAATAAGGCTTAATATTTTGACGAAAAATGTGTATTTAGATCCAAATGTCACCCAATTGCCCTGAAATCTCTTTTCAATACAAGATGATATACAAAAGTCCAAAAGTCCAATGCAGGAAAACAGAATATTTCAAGCGTATGCGTCAATATGCGGCTCTTTCACATTTCGTGTACTCGAAAGTGACATGCACATGTCAGGTTTTGCTCATGTGCTTGTAACA
This sequence comes from Dasysyrphus tricinctus, assembly GCA_963921185.1. NCBI lineage: Eukaryota > Metazoa > Arthropoda > Insecta > Diptera > Syrphidae > Dasysyrphus > Dasysyrphus tricinctus. The sequence continues at coordinate 167,830,897 of OY992532.1, read as the reverse complement.
TGTAAGCAATTTGTCACATGGCGTGTACTCGGCATATTTTTCCTTCGCATGTGCATGCGGCGAAAGTACATGTAGCCAATGTTGCCGCATGCAAACATGCGGCTTTTGGGACAGGTTTTACATGTCGTGTACTCAGCCTTTTTTTGCGCATGAAGTCACTTCCGCATGTTCCAAGCATGCAGCACATATGTAGCAGTTTTTGGTGACGTCAGTGCCACATGTGCATGCGGCATTTTACATGCCGTGTACTCTTAGCATAACTGAAGTTCAAGGAAGGTTCAGGCTTATTTGGCTACTAATGTACTCAGTTAATCCGGTAAAATTGGTGAGTTAAAAAAATTTCCAGTGGAAAACTAGGTAAATGCATTAAAATTAGCCATACAATCATGTCCTTATTGTAATTTATAAAATTATCGCTAATATCATCTACTCCATGTGTATTGAGTCTGTTATAATACGACGACTTTTGAGTCATGACTTTTTTCAAAATTAAATGAGGGCAATTGAGAAAACAAAATTTGATTTCACTTTCACAATACTAAATTTCGAAAAATCTCAATTAAAAAGTCTTCGTGTAATAGCAGACTAAATCATGACTTTTTTACTTTGACCATAGTCTACCAACACACCCCTACCCCTTTTCTTTTCGTTTATAGCTGCAAAATCAATTTTCGTATCTGAAAATGGCAAATAAAGAAAAAAGGGACACAAACATTTGATTGAAAACATTAATTATATAAATACATATATAGTTATATTTCCCATTTAATTTGCAAATATGTTAGTTTTTGTTAATAATTTTGGTTTATTTCTACTTTTAACTTTCACTAAATTCACTTTTGTGTCGTGACAGCTGTTCAGGCGTACCATATTGCAAATACAAAAATATAGGCCGCTGCGGATGCGTACTATATATAAAATCCCAAAAAAACACGCCTATAAATAAAAATTGCATCCCAATAGTTAAAAAAAAAGTTTTATTCAATAGCAATAGATCAAAACAAAACTATTCAAAATAAAACTACCTAATGCATTTTTTCCTAACAAAAACTTAATATACTCTTTATTTTACGCGATGATGGTTTAAATTCCATGGATCGTTATCGTAAGACTGTTATCATAATGTTATAATAAAATTTGGAAAAACTGATAGAACTCCTACTACCTACATAAGGTAAATACAAAAAATTAAAATATCGCAACATGTCCTTAAATAATTCCTTCATAGATGTGGTGAAAAGTTGCAACATTGCTACACAGATTAAAAATTTCGAGTCAAATACCCAAGATTTGAAAAACAAAATTTAAATAATAAACGAAAATATAATCTACATGCCTACCTACATTATGTATGTACGTATAAATCTATAAACAAACATATAACTTATACCTCAAGCTCACATACAAACACAATCGAGTAATAGAAAGCAATTTGTTTTATTTTTATTTCCTTTCATTTATTCTTGTCGTTAGTATGGCACAAGCAACTGATTCATTTGTCTCCCTTGCTCCCTTTATTGTTGCGAGAATCAATGTAATATAACCCTCTCTTACGTCTTTTTCATGTTCCTTTTACATTTTTCTTCTATTTCAACTCTCAAATATCAAATACATTTCCATATTAGCGCCGCCTGGCGAAGGCTTATGAAAATAAAAAAAATTGGCTGATGATAGTACTATAGATTTTATATACAAAGGTTGTATTTAACATGTAAATTGTTTTGCTTTGTTGTCGTTTTTTTCACACAATTTTATTTGGACACGAAAAAAAAACACACCTAATGTATGTACCCAACTCGCTAGCGAGTACTCGCTCGTGTGGCCTCCGGGTTAACAACACCGGTCAAAATTTAAGTCCACCTTTAACTACTGTCGCTGAACACACTTTCTTAAGTGCCCTAAGACGGTGTCCACATTGGGTATGAAAAAGTGGATTTTTAATGACTTTTCAGTATTCACATCTCACTTCAATGAAGGAGTGGGAGCGAGATATGAATACTGAAAAGTCATTAAGGGCGGTATTCACCGACGACTCATAACTTATGAGGCTCATAAACCTATTCACCAAACAATAATAGTGAATATTTATGAGCGCTCGTAAGACTTATGAGTGGTCCTGACCACTCATAAAGTTATGAGCGCTCTCTCCGAAAACTAATTCGAAAACCTTCGAAGTAACCCAGCGGCTCCATTAGCAATATTTGAGGCAGTAAATTGCCTCACTCATTGCTATTGCCTTTAATAATGCAAATGGAGACGCTTTGTCAATGGCAATGGCAATATTGCCTAGAAGATGAGAGGCAATTATTGATTTCCATCTTCAAGGCAATAAATTGATGAAAAATGATCGATAATGAGCGCAATCGAGTAGACGTGTTTCATTTCGGCTCCTGGTGTTAATCAATTTTCTCAATAATATTTTCAATTTAACCCAAGTGTATTTTGCTAGTGCATAATTGCTGGAGAATAGTGATTAGTATTTAAAAAGAAAACAATACCTTAATTAAAAGACATTTTTAATAAACATAAGTTAAAGTTTGTTCTTATAATTCTCTATAAAAATAATCTCAAATACTCAAATGTCAAATAAACTTCGCTCGAACTCTCTTAAAACAAAAAATCTCCAATCTTCTTCACCACGCTCCCCACTTCATCAAGCCCTAGACAACTCTGCCAAAAAGACTAAAGACAAAACTATGGAAAGCCCAAAGGAACAGTGCTCGAAACAAAGTGAGTTGATTGTTAGTCTTTTGTCGTCTAAAATAGCTGAATCTGAAGAAAGAATATTAAAAAGAATCGAAAACATTGACCTCGAAATAACATCATTGAAGTCCGACATTGCAAAAATTGATCAAAGAGTAACAAAGATTGAATCGACAGTTATTGACAATGATGCTCTTAAGACTCAAATATCCGAACTCAAATTATTAATTAACGCTCAAGAAAACAAAGCTGTTGCTGCCGATGCAATAATACACAAGGTTCCATACACTTCTGATGAAAACCTCAAATTCATATTTAACAATCTTTGCGTCACAATAAACATTAAAGCTCCGAGTTTGAATAATATTTATCGCATCCGATCTAAAAATAATGCAGATTCACCTATAATCATCAAATTTAAATCTCCGTACGACAAAAACTTTTTACTTAAATCAGTTGCACTTTATTGCAAAAAGAAAGAGTCGCAGCTTTGTTTACGTGATTGTGGCATAGAATCTGATACATCTATATATATTCATGAATCTCTCACAAAAACAAATCACTCAATAATGAAACACGCACTCGATTTTAAAAGGAAAGAAAAAATTGCATCAACGTTTTCATATCGTGGAATTGTTTATGTCAGACGACAACAACAGTCAGATGCTCAGCGAGTTGACTCTCTTCAATGCCTTGATGACATTTTGAATGCTCACTATGAAGTTGGCTCACACATAAATGGCACACATGATCCACAACCACACAGCAGCATCCATATCCCTACAGCTGATGATGATGAAAGCTCCGACCTTAAACTGCAACATGCACCGAACTTGTATGAAAGCTCTATACACCACTAGACCGAAATATAAACATGAAAGCTGTCACCCACAACTGCAGACACACTCAATCGCATCCAACATCAATTTATTACTAGATTATTTTAATTTTTAATTTTCATTCTTTCTTTCTTTTTTTTTCTCTCTTTATCGTTCTTATTTCAAATTAATTATTATCTTTCATTAATTTTTCAATTTTGTTTTTAATTATTGAAGTTCAATTACGAAAATTTACCTATATTCTCTAACGTTGTATAAATAAAAACATAACATATTTTATAATTACTAACTTTCTCTTTCTTCACTCGCCGATTTATATTGTGAAGTGTTGTTCCATTGCATATAATTTTTTGATATAATAAATATTATGATTAGGGCAGATAGTTCTTCCGGTGGTGCAAGCAATATTGCAATTCATGCTGCGCTACGGGTTTTATCAAATGCAAGTGAAGGATTTAAAATATGTTATATAAATGCGCGCAGTCTTAATGCATCTAAATTAGATTTTTTTCGACATGTTATTGATGATTCTATTGTGGATATAATTTGTGTGGCTGAGTCATGGTTTCGGGCAGATATTCCGGACACTTGCTATAAAATAAATGGTTACAACTTATTTCGTAATGATCGTATCACTGATACGATTGGAGGTGGTATTGCTATTTATTGCAGAGCGAGTATTGATTGTAAGGTTATTAGGAAATCAGAAGAAGGAAGGATTGAGTATCTTATTTTGGAACTCTCAGAAGGAGCAACAAAATGTATTGTATCTTGTGCTTATAATCCAAACAAACGATATTCTCCAGAGCCATTTTTCTCAGATATTTCTGAACTTTGTGCTATTTATGAGCATATTATTCTATGTGGAGATTTTAATACTGATCTCTTAAAACAAAATAGTAGGTCGGAACAGTTACTAAACTTCATATCACTTTCTGGTCTTCGTGTACAAAATTCTTTTCCTACCCGATATGCGCCTTACTCCACCCCAAGCTTGCTCGATCTTTTAATAGTTCCAGATAATTCTAATGTTTTACTTAATGATCAACTATCCCTTGATGGTATTTCAGATCATGATTTACTATTTTGTACTTACAATATTGAATTCTCTCGTCTTGCAAACCCTATGAGTTTTCAATACATTGACTTTGACTCAATTAATGTTTCTGCGCTGGCTCTTGATGCTAGCATGATAAATTGGGATAGTTGTAGGTATTTATCCACTGCTGATGAAAAGCTTAATTTTGTACAATCCCAATTGTTGATCTTATATCATAGACATGTTCCTCTAAAGACTGTGAGGGTGCGTCATGCGAAATGCCCTTGGTTTACTGCGGAAGTCATTAGTGCAATTAAATCCCGAAGGAAAAAGTATTTGATTTGGAAACGGCTTCGTAGTAACCGAAATTGGGAAATATACTGTCAGGCTCGCAACTATGCAACATGGGTAACGAGAAGAGAAAAGATGGACTATTTTTCCTCAAAGCTTAATCCAAGGCTCGGTTCCAAGCGCTTGTGGCATAATTTAAGGAACATTGGAATTGCCAAGTCAGGTGATTTTAATTGCTCGCTAGATCCTAATGTTCTCAACGACTTTTTCATCACAGAAAGTGAAACTAGATCTGATTTTGTTTCTTCCCAAGAAACAAATAACGAATTTGAGTTTGATTTTGAAACAATAAATGAAAGTGACATTGTAAACATTTTCTATACATTAAAGTCAAATGCTATTGGTGAGGATGGTTTACCACTTCGTTTTTTAAAACTGATAATCCCATACTTTCTTAGCTCTTTAACACATGTTATCAATTTTTGTATAACTTCTTCATCTTTCCCCAATAACTGGAAAGTGGCAAGAGTCACACCTGTAGCTAAAAAGCCACGGGCCTGCTTACCTGGAGACTTTCGTCCAATTAGTGTTTTGCCGTGCTTATCTAAGGTCTTTGAGAAAGTCATGGTAGGACAGCTCGTTGGCCATCTTGATCGGAAAGGCTTACTTTATCCTTATCAATCCGGTTTTAGAGCAAACCATAGCTGCTCCACTGCCATGATAAAAATTTTGGATGATATAAGGCTCAATTTCGATCAAGGTGAACTAATAATACTTTGTTTGCTAGACTTCTCAAAGGCTTTTGATAGAGTTGATCATAACATATTATGTTGCAAGCTGCGAAATTATTTTGGGCTCACCCATAGAGCTGCTAATCTAATTGAAGATTACCTGAGTAATAGATGGCAGAGAGTGGTAGTGGGAAGTGATTGATCTAGTCTTAAAAGAATCAATTCAGGTGTACCACAGGGATCTATTTTAGGTCCGATTCTTTTCTGCATGTATATTAATGACTTACCAAGAGTGTGTAAGAATGTTTCTGTTCATCTATATGCAGATGATGTTCAGTTTTATTTATCGAGACCACTTGGCCTCAATGAGGATTTAGTTTGTAGGGTAAATGAGGATCTTTCAGCTATATATGATTGGTCCAAGGCAAACAGACTTATACTGAATGCAGCTAAAACTCAATTGTTACCAATTTGTCACAGTTCCCTTGATGTTGAAACGATTCCTCCTATAGTCCTTTCTGACAGCAGGCTGTCATTTGTACACAATGTCACTACTCTTGGATTTAAATTGAACAGTAATTTATCCTGCAGTAACCACGTAAACTTTGTTGTTGGTCGAATTTATGGTGTACTTCGGAAACTATGGGCTTCAGCAATATACACTCCACCAGAAACAAGATTGAAGCTGGTAAAGACACTTATACTTCCGCTAATATGCTTTGCTGAAACTGTGTACTGTAAGCTTGACTCGGTATCGCAAAATAAACTTCAGGTGGCATTTAACAACTCTATCCGTTATGCATATAATATCCGCAGATTTGATCACATAACACATTACAATTTACTTGCTCTGGGCTGCTCGCTGTTACAGTTTTTAAATGCAAGAAAACTAATTTTCCTGCATAAAATTATTAATATAAAAGAACCTGCTTATTTATTTGAAAAATTGACGTTTACACAATCGCAAAGAACTTTTAATCTTATCGTCCCTACTTGTAACTATATTAACTCAGCTCGATTGTTTTTTGTCTGCACCATTAAACTTTGGAATGCTCTGCCAACTGATGTCAAACGGACCAATGGGTTCAAAGAATTTAAAACCAAAATTTTAAAACATGCATCGGAACAGCGTTAATTGATTAACTAATAATTATTGTTGTTGTATCTTTCATAATTTTCGATTTAAAATCTATTTCCTCTTCCAAACTTCTTCTAATTGATATTTACTTTTTCTTCTTTTCTTCTTCTTTACTCTCTTCTTTTATTTCATCATTTTAATTTCACTCACCTACTTAGTATTTAAGATTTCTTGAACTTAAATTAAGTATTCACTTATTGTTAGTACTATAAAAGACTAGGTCTTACTTGTACGTTGCAAATAAACGAATTGAATGGAATTGAATTGAATGGGATTCCCCGTAATTGTGAATGGCTTCTTTATTGATTTTTTCAATTAAATCGTAGAATATGAGAACGCACATGACAAAATATAGTGAATTAAAATAAAATTTTATTAAAAACAGGGGATTTGAACAGCATTTGCAGTCAAATATTTCTATACACACATTTTATAATTGAAATTGCCTGGCAATGAAAATGCCCATCCAAGCAATAAATTGCCATTCCTATTCCAATTGCAATTGCCTCAAAAATTGCCAATGGAGCCACAGCGTAACCCTTCAAGAAAATTCACTGACTCATTTTGTCGGTACTTCTTGGATCCTTACAAAAATGAGTCTCGCACGCACACATATTGTAATTCCTTTAGTCTTCAGTATTTATTGTTTCAATTTTTTAAGTTTTTTTGTAATTCACGTGGTGAAGATAATTCTTTTGTCCGTTTGCTGTGAAAATTTGAAAAAATATAGGATAATAAAAGGTGTAGATAATGAATCTGCTCCCAATAGAAAATTACAGAAAAGTAAAGGATTGTGTGTTCCATGAGTAAAAACCTTACCCAAACTGTTCTTCATTCTGTCACTATGTGTTCCATGATGTTTTTCAGAACAATTTAGAACAATATTTCCTGAACCTACTTTTGTGGTGGAGAAAATTAGTGAGAAATGTCGAATTACCGCAGTACCAGTTGATTTGTTTGTCTGGGATAATAATAAGCTAAAATTTATCTCAGAAAAACTTTTTGTTTGAATCTGACAGTTTTGACAGTTTTCACACATTTATACTGTTCTGGGGCCCAATTCCGCAAGGGTGACTGATTTTCTGTGTACACATTCTATTCACTTCCAAAACAAATGTAAATAAATTTGATTGATTGTGCATTCGATATCTGTCAAAAACTTAAAACTCACACTTGCCGAATCGCAAAAATGGATGTGTACACGAATTTCTGTGTACACAGAAAAAACTCACTCTTTTGGAATTGGGCCCCTGATACAGTTTTTCTTCATTTGACACAGCTAATATAAACCAACATTTGACGTCCATCTCCCCTTCAAGCGAACGAGTCCATTTTGGATCCGCAAAAGTAGTAAACAATGTACGAAAGAAATAATTAGCGAAACTAAAAAGTAAAGTAAGAACATTTCCCTATATAAAACAAACTGAAACGTGCAATGATCTGCACCCCGAGACAAAACTAAGAAAATAAGTGGAAAGAAATTAAAATTACTGTAGTCACAAAGAATTTATTTATGTGCATGCAACACTCATTTTTTCAAGGATCCAAAAAGTACCGACAAAGTGCGGTCATTTTTGAAAACAGTTTGATTTCACAGTTTGGGGGTACCTGGGGAAGAGAGAGTTGTTCTCATTTTCGAACTTCGAAAAAGAGCTATGAGTGGTTGGTGAATAGCACACATAGGGCGGTATTCACCGAGCACTCATAAACGGCTCTTAAGTTTATGAGGCTCCTAACTCAAATAATATTTGTGCTATTCACCAACCACTCATAGCTCTTTTTCGAAGTTCGAAAATGAGAACAACTCTCTCTTTCCCAGGTACCCCCAAACTGTGAAATCAAACTGTTTTCAAAAATGATCGCACTTTGTCGGTACTTCTTGGATCCTTGAAAAAATGAGTGTTGCATGCACATAAATAAATTCTTTGTGACTACAGTGATTTTAATTTCTTTCCACTTATTTTCTTAGTTTTGACTCATTAGTTTTGAAGATCATTGCATGTTTAAGTTTTTGTTTCATATAGGAAAATGTTCTTACTTTACTTTTTGGTTTCGCTAATTATTTTGTTCGTACATTGTCTACTACGTTTGCGGATCCAAAATGGACTCGTTCGCTTGAAGGGGAGATAGACGTCAAACGTTGGTTTATATTAGCTGTGTTAAATGAAGAAAAACTACATCAGGGGCCCAATTCCACAAGAGTGAGTTTTTTCTGTGTACACATCGATTTTTGCGATTCGGCAAGAGTGAGTTTTAAGTTTTTGACAGATAACGCATGCACAATCAATCAAATTTATTTACATTTGTTTTGGCTGTGAATAGAATGTGTACACAGAAAATCAGTCACCCTTGCGGACCCAGAACAGTCAGCCTTATTATGAGTTTCGCCCGGAAAATATTTCACCCGAAAAATTTTTGTTCCCCCGAAATTTTTAAAGCTATTATGAGTTTCGCCTGAACTTCTCTTGGCTTAAAATAAACAAAAAACTTGCGCAAAGCGCACCAATACCACCTGGTTATCTTTTGTTCACCTCCAAAAGATAAGTGATAGGTAATTTAAAATCTTAATTACGCTACATTTTGCGCGAAATTAGTACTCACAAAAAATGGGAGTTTTTATTTTTCGGGTGAAACTCACAATAGGCGAAAAGTGAAATGTCAATTTTTCCGGGTGGAATGTTGTTCACGTGAAACTCATAATAACCCAGAGTATAAATGTGTGAAAACTGTCAGATTTAAGCAAAAAGTTTTTCTGAGATAAATTTTAGCTTATTATTATCCCAGACAAACAAATCAACTGGTACTGGTACTTCGACATTTCTCTCTCACTTTCTCGACCACAAAAGTAGGAGCAGGAAATATTGTTATTAACTGTTCTCAAAAACATCATGGTGACAGAATGAAGAACAGCTTGGGCAAGGTTTTTACTCATGGAGTACGCAATCCTGTACTTTTCTGTAATTTTCTATCCGGAACAGATTCATTATATATACACCTTTTATCGTATTTTTTCAAATTTTCACAGCAAACGGACAAAAGAATTATCTTCACCGCGTGAATTACAAAAAGAACTTACGAAATTGAAAGAAAAAATAAAATTCCTGAAGACAAAAGGATTTACAATATGTGTGCGTGTGAGACTCATTTTTGTAAGGATCCAAAAAGTACCGACAAAATGAGTCAGTGAATTTTCTTGAAGGGTTACTTCGAAGGTTTTCGAATTAGTTTTCGGAGAGAGCGCTCATAACTTTATGAGTGGTCAGGACCACTCATAAGTCTTATAAGCGCTCATAAATATTCACTATTATTGCTTGGTGAATAGGTTTATGAGCCTCATAAGTTATGAGCCGTCGGTGAATACCGCCCATATTATTTGAGTTAGGAGTCTCATAAACTTAAGAGCCATTTATGAGTGCTCGGTGAATACCGCCCTAAAAATCCACTTTTTCACCATATACCCAATGTGGACACCGTCTAAGGAACGAGTCTCGTTTTTCTAATTACCTTTTCATCACACCCCATCGCACCCCAAGAATTTTTTTATAAACGTCAAGCCGAAATTTTCAACTGGAGGAATAGGAACATCATACCCAACCGAAAACCAAATTAAAACGTTCGCAAAATATCAAAAACAAATATTTATTTAATTTATAAATTGCAAAGAAGTTTCGTACACATGGAAATTGAAAAGTCAAAAGAAACACAGCCCTCAATCTGTGACGTTGAACAAAACAAGGCTACATCATCCCCACCACCCGGCGCACTTGCACAACCGTCATCTTCATTGTCGGAGCCCAAAAGCCCTGTCTCCAGTTCTGGAGAGATTGAACATATATTAAGCAGTGAAGCCGACCTCATCGCTGATGGCTCAGGTGCAGCCGCAGAATCAGGTTCTCAAAAACGTTTGGCAGTCGATGGAATACAAAACGATGCTAAGCGATATCGATTGAAAAGACGTAAAATCAAAGCCGCTGGAGCACCTAAAATGCCACTTACAGGTTTGGAATATTTACATACTTTTGTCCTATAGAGTGGCATATTCCTTGTGATACTTGAATCGTGAGTGTGTGCTTTTTTTATACTAGGATATGTGCGTTACATGAATGTACGAAGGGACCAATTGCGTTCGGAATTTCCCGAGAAAACTTCGATTGAATATACAAAAATGATCGGCGAAGAATGGTCGACAATGTCTGAAGATAAAAAATCACCATTTCTTAAAGAAGCTGAAGTTGATAGGCAGAGGTATGTATTTATAGAATAAAAATTATATTTCATGTCTTCTCACTTTGTTACCGGTAAAACAGGTTTTTCTTGCAAAGTTTGCTAACTTGCTACTTCGTATGAATTCGCAGTTAAAACCCATAGGAACTTCTGATAGTTTGTAGCAAGTTGTACAAGTTACTAAAAACACTGATTGTTTTGGGGCTTTGAGAATAAAAATAGAGTCCATTTAGCTCCCAATTATAATACCTTGAGTTGTTTTCGCATGGGCTGTTTTTTCACAAAGGATTATAACAAATAAACCTATCCGGGTGGTTTTGATTACGCAGATAAACCCGCCCAATTATCTTCACAAATTTTAGGGTGTAGGTATTTATTCCATTACAATTCTAAACGCCTCAATCTTTTCATTTTTTATTTGGTAATAATCCGGTCATTAATTACATATTTCCCACAGTTTCAAGATCTTTGAGTCGAGAAAAAAGCACGGTTTTCTGATTTAGATATCTTTTTCTTCGATAAAATTATGGTATTTTATTTATTATTATTTTTGTGAATTTGAGCGACATTAATTGTTGGACTTCAACTAGATTTATCAAACTAGGGTGTACTTAAAAGTCCAACCACTACACGCAAAATTACCTCAGATAACTTCGCATTTGAAAAGTACAGCCTCTTGAAATTTTTTCCACCCGTATTCGGCTTTATTATTCCTTTCTTTGCCTTCAAGTTGAGATTAGGTTTTAAAACTGTACTACATCTTCTAATCAATTACAGATATTTGACGGAACTAAATGATTTTCTTAAAGATCGTCCGGATATACTAGCCTCGGAATTAGCTAAAAATAAAATTCGCAAGCGCAAAGAGAACCTTGTAGCAAAATCAGTTCTCACCGAAAAAACCCAAGTAAATGGAAACAATTTTAATGGGAATTCTTCAACAAAACCATCATCTCCGCCTAAATCAATTGAAAACATTCCTATGACAGCTACAAAAAACTCAACAAAACAACCCCAAATTACTCAAACCACTCAAACTAACGCAAACGTAAATCGTCGGTTCGGTCAGACAAGCAGTGGGTTATATGATAATGGTGGTATTCCAATTTTCACTGAAGAATTCCTAGAACACAATAAATGCGTTGATATGGAACTCCGAACATTACGAAAATCTCACGTCGACTTTGAGCAGCAAAACGCAGTGCTTGAAAAGCATGTAGAGAATATGAAGTTTGGAGTTGAAAAGATGGTAACTGAAAATGATGAGTTACAAGAGAAGAATCGTTTGCTAGAAATGTATTTGGACAAATTGAAACTAAAGTTGACTCAAGCCCTCTCTGGGTTGTCAATTCCCACAGAACCCAATGGGGCCACTTTGGAAAATATTGACAAATATATGAGTGACTTGTATAAGATGGCAACAACAAACACACATGGACCTGCAAGCCTGAATAAAGCAAAAGATATCATACGGAAACTCGATTTGACCATTCAACTTTAAATTTACATGTGAATCCAACTACAAATGATGTAATTGAGTGCTACTATGCTCATTTAAGTATGTGAGGCACTTTGATGATGTAGTATTAAGTTATTACTTAAGTTTTGTTAGCTATGTACATTATACATTTATTATCACTTTATTTTTCATTGTAAGGAATTACTTGAGAATTCGTATGTTATGATTCACTGTCATTTGCATTATTTTTGTCAATTTTTTTAATACCTACATAAACTCTTTTACAAAAAAATGGTGTTTTCGAATTCATCGTATGTATTGATCGTATGTAATCATCGTAAGTTATCATTAGAGACGAGTAGCAAAAATACTTAATTTAAAGGCAGAAATCCTTTGGTCCCATTCTGATTTGAATACAGTATAGCCAGGCCTTCACAAAAGCGTAAAGTTTAAAAAAGCAACAAAATAGTTACGAATCAAAAAACTTGAAAAACCCGATAGAATTGTTGAAGCTTGGTTTCTATATTGGTGAATCATTAAATAGAAACCTTTTGTTGACACAAAAAGTGGAATAAAAAACAATAGTGCCTATTAACCAAACTTACAAATAATAATTTTTCTTTTTGTTTTTCTTCATTTGGTTATAAAATTATATTAATTTCTTTGTTTTCGAGTGTCCAATTAATTCGAATGGAAGGTTAAACTAGTATGAAGTTACGCTGCAGTTTGTTTTGACGTTTGAGTTGGAAGGTAATAGTGCTTCTGGAGTAGATTCTGATTTCAAATCGAAAGGCAAAACTCATCACAGAACAGTCCGGAATGCTTCCGGATGTCCAATGGAAAACGACATTAGTATGTGTGAACAGACTGATAAGCTCGCATACGCGCATGTGTAAAAAAACACGTTTTTGTCTGCCTGTAAAACAAATGGGATTTGATGGGTTTCGTAACTTTTTATTGAGTATTTATTTGGGCAGCCAGCAGACTGAAGGGTAAGCCATATTATTTTTTACCTTTCAGTACCTACTTTTTTTTTAAGACCGGAACAAAATAAATCAATGCTGGAAAATATTTTCTTAGTGATCCAATACTAGGATAACATTTGAGTATGACAAGTGAGGCAGCGCTTAAATTAATACTGAACTTAATGATCTAATCTTTGGGTAGCCCCAAATATTAGATCAACAACTGACTGAGTCTAAATGGAAAAAGATTCCAATTGAAGGTTAACAATCTTAATATTAAAGGGTTGGGGTCGAAATCCAGGAAATCAAAATCCCGTCTCAAAAACATGAGTTAAGTTAGTATTTAACGGATTAAATAAATATAATTGAAAAAAAAAATCCCATCGTTTCTATTACAATACGTAGTGCGTTATCATTTCTTATACTCTTATGATAGAGGCTATCTAGTTACCCTAAAAATTCATACCTTGAGTTGCTTTTGCATCAGCGGTCATCAGCTATTTTTTTCACATGACATTGCAATAATAAAGCTATCCTGATATCTGAGAATAAACATTTGGAAAGTGACCAATTGGTGCGGTGACACGAATGAATGAAAAAGAAATTTCCAATTCGCTTGTGGTATGCTCTCAATAGTTCAAAGTTTGCGTTTCAGTAGGTAAACGACTATCATCATAATGGTGAGAAGAGTGAAGGTAAGGAGAGTCTTTAACTTAAAATTTTGTTAGTGCCTGAAGCCTTGTCGTTTAAGTTAAACGACAACCGTGATAAGGGTGATTATATGATGTTGGTTCTAACATTATACAGGGTGTCCCACAGTCACCACCGCAGACAAAACCAAGGGTTCCTGTGATCTTGAGGTCATTTAAACTACAAGAAATCATGAAGTAATTTTCATTTGTTTTCATTTTGTTGTCACTTTCTAACCCACAACAGCTCACAATTTAAGTTTATTATTCAATTTCATTTGTTTTTATTAAAAAAATCAACTTGCATCAAAGAAAGACCGAGTTACCAACCGCAGTATTGCACCGCATCAAACATTTTAATACTATTTGTAACCTTAAGAAATGCGCATTCAATTTATTGTGGTGCCTTTTTAATGCATTGCAACCGAGAATGTTTTACAGTACCATTTGGAAGTAGCCTAGTGCTTGAGTTTACTTTTGGGGAAAAGGTCGTTAAAAACTTCTAAGAAAATAAATTGGGCTTTCATAATAAAAACAAAAAAATATAATTAACGTATTATTTTGAATAAAATGAAATTAAAGTGATGAATTTCGGTTAGCAGTTATCCACTTAAGAAAAAGTTGAGCAGTGAAATTTTTGTCGGGTGAATGTAAAAAAGAATTTTAGCCTTTTAATAAGTTTTTCGACTTAAATTGCATCAGGAAACAATAGTTTTCGTCTGCGACGGTGATTGAAATATGAAATTAGGCGTGTTTTCAAATGCAATTCCAACAACAACAAGTTAACTTCACATTCGAACTCCAGTATTTCTATGGCTTAATGTGGAACGTATCTTAATGTTCACATTAACGAGGTCAACAAAACACCCCTTAAGCGAATTATGCCCGTCTTTTTGTTTTTAAGTTTGATAAGATGAGTTCAAAATCCATCCATGGCACTTATTAAGAGACCATTCCATCAATTGTTTCGGGTGTTCTTATCAGCAAGTCAATCCCGGATCATTTTTGTATGTTATACGAAAAACATTGTGCTTATAGTAAGAATGACACATTTTTTTGATGTTGTGTGTAGTTTTTAGTTTATAAAATTGCAGTTTTATTGGGTAAGATGTACTTTTTTTCTCTTTGGGTTACCTAGTATTAAAATCATAAATCTATAACAACCGCTTCCAATACAAACAAGCTCACTTTCTGGAGTAGTACCACTATGTTCTTACTTCAAAGAAATACACTGGGCAACAAATGTTGGCTTTGTAACGGTATTGTTGATGCAAAGTAACTTTTCTTATAGTTTTTGATGCGCAGAAATCGAAAATCAGCATGAAAGAATTAAATTAGTAATTAGTTCACGTTTTTGAAAAAAATAATTTACATATGAAGTTTTTCACAAAAATTAAAAGAAGTAAAAACAAGTCAATTTTTTAAACTTAGAATAAAAAAATAATATGGGTATTCATGCAACATCGTTAAGTTGTCGCGTAAACGTGGTAAAGTTTTAAACTTCGTTAATCTGTCAAATTTTCCATACAAATTGTGACAGAATTACGTAGTTTTAAACTTTACAACGTTTACGACGAGTTTACGCTGTTGCATGAATACCTATATTATTTTTTTATTCCAAGTTTAAAAAATTTACCCTCCCATATAATCAGGGAGAGATACGCCCCCTTCCGATACAATTTTTCAGGTTACGACACAACACACGCCCGATCATTTTGATGCACATTATGCAAATCAAAGTCTGAGCCATGGTAGCATGTAACTAAACTAACGGTTGAATCCTTGTTACAATTTCAATAAATCCACTTAAGGTGGTGATTCGTAAATTGCATTGATCGCACTCTTCTTTGGTATCTACCCAAAATTGATGTTGGTAAAAATTCGAGTCGTTTTTTGTCTGTACAGCTTATCCGCCCATGGCACAACAAATGGAAAGGCCGCTATTTAATCTCTCGTCCGCACTACGGGTGCCAAAAAAATCCTGCAAATTTTGTATTCGATATCAAGATGCATCATGCAACTACCCTCATACTCATATTTTTGTTAAGAGTTCATCCACAAAATTTGCTACCGGCTCTTAGACTATTATGAATATGATTTATAAAAGTATAGTCACATTCAAAGATATTCCTTGAACATACAAAAAAGTTGTTTAATGATAGGCCATAATTTCAAATAAAGGCCTGTTGCGAATACTCACATATTTATGTTATGCAGTTTTCATGAAGCACTTCAATCAAAGAGCAGCAACATACTATGTACCTTAATTTATCTACAAATACTTTTTCAGATAAAAAACTCGAGTTGCTGTCTTCTAATTACAACCACTTTGTTTAGATACAATCCTTCTTACAATCTGAGCTCAAGAAGTGGGGTTTGAATATGCAAAGGCTTAAAAGCCATTACTCAGATTTTTCTAATATAATCCTACTATAACAGATTCTTGCCTTTATCATTATAAAAACTCATTTATCAGTTCTCCTCGCCGTTTTTAATAGTTATTAAATAGCAACTAATTTAAAACAAACATAACTACACTTATAATTTGAGTTCCATTTTTTTCAGTTAATGTTGCTTTCTAAAAGCCATCAAATGCTACAAAAGTTCGTCGGCGCCTTTACTTCTTCTTAGGCTTCATGACGTTGTAGGCGATAATAAGTCCAATGACAGCGTATGTGGCCTTTGCAACCTAAAATTACGTAAATTAGAATAAAGAAGCGATGTTATGCAATTATTAAAAACATTTGTTAAATATTGCGGCAAAGTAAAAAAATGTCAAAACTTACATTAGCACGACCAGTGTTTGTCTGAGAATTGAATATTTTGGACATTCCAGTTAATTTAGCTCCTTCGCCAGAATCACCAGCCATGCTTTAAAAAAAAATAAATAGTTAGATGAGATAAATTTTTATTTGGAAAGATTTTATTAAATATTTTATTTCAAAAACTCACTTGAGAAGAATTTTTCAAAGTAGTTTCTTCTCGATGATGGAAAAATTCTGTGAAGTTTTGTCAAAAATTCCAGGTTAGGTTATGTAATGTGATTGCTCGAAAAATCGATATCGATATCACATGCTGTCAAAATCAAATCTAGTGCAGCTGTGAGCTCTGGCAATAATATCAAAGATACAAATACTCACAAACAGATGTCGCAGAAAACCGACTGAAAACACATCAAAACTTTTTAGAACGAAAAATGTGCATTTTGTACAAAAGTGAAGTATGTAAATCTCAAGTTTTACAAACATAAACAAAAAAAACTTATGTTTCGGGGCAAGATGTTCCCACGGAGTATATTTTAATTATTCAACCAACTTAAAAGCTTATAATTAATATATAATTTAAATCCTTAGTACGCTAATGCTATGCTTCCACCAAAGGTTTAGGGTGACATGGTCGACATTGCACCAGTGGTACTCCATGCACCATGACAAAATCTAACATACTGACAGTTACATCCGTGTAAATTTCACATTATCTTACGTGCCTTTCCCCAAAATGTCAGTGGATCTCAGTTTGGTGCTAGTTGTTGGTACGTGCGTACATGTACAAGCCTTTTTCGTAATTTATAGTGCAAATCGAAAAATTGACTTAAGTTATTTTTTTTTCTCACTTAAGTTGTGGTGCCCTTTTTTTTATCAAACATCGATACAAATTATTTGTGTTGTTTTATTCATTGGTAAAATTAAATAAATTCAAATATAATTGGGTAGTTAGCGAATTATGTTGACTTGAAAATAAAGTGAGGGGGTGGTGCACTATGCACCACAATAACATGGTTCTAAATGCACCATGGTGCATGTAGTAGTAACGAATGGTTCATTTAATTTTTTAGACTAAAATCAAACGCTAATGAGCTTTTTCTGTACGCCACAAGTCCCAGATTTTGCAGTAAGCAATGAGCAGGAGATAAAATATATTCTTAAAGATCCTTCTGTATCAGGAGCAACGCGAAGACAACAATCACTATACAAATTTTCTGAATATATTTTTTAAACTAAACATACGTTAATCTATTATCCGTTTAATACTATGTTCCCACCAAACCCACCAAGCCTCCAAGAAATTCTGCTCCCCCCATTTGAAATTTCGAAATTTTTTAGCTGAAATCTCGGATTTCATTTTGGTGGGAACATAGCATATCTGATATTAATGAATTTCTTAGCTGTTTTTTTGAATGTCTTGAAGAGAAATATTTAATTTATTATTTATTTACTTTTTTTTGTTATTAAGGGTATTCATGCAACAGCGTAAACTCGTCGTAATCATCGTAAAGTTGTAAACTTCGTAAATCTGTCAAATTTCCCATACAAATTGTGACAGAATTACGAAGTTTAAAAGTTTACAATGTTTACGACGACTTTACGCTGTTGAATGAATACCCTTATTATTAAATTCTTATATATTATAGAAGTGTTAAATGAACTTTCTTTGTTTTTTATTTTCTTAAAGATACAATGAATTCCCATCTGAATAATATTCAATATCACTTGAAATGCTTGCTTTATCTTTAGATTAGTTGGTGGTGCATTGAGTACCTGCATGGTGCATTGTGGACATAAGACTGGTTCATTTAGTACCTACCATGGTACACTATGCACCATTTCACTTTTTCTGAATAATCAATTTTAGATTTAAGTATATACATAATATGCAAAAATTAACTATGCACGAATTTGTCTAACAAATCCATATAAATGATGTTAAGAAATCTAACAAAAATAATTAAATTTAGAGAAACTATGACCATTTGAAAAAAGGGTGGTGCAATGTCGACCATGTCACCCTATCCCAGTTCAGATTTAATAAATCTATTTGGTGTTTCCACCGCATACAAAAATTTAAAAAAGATTTATTTTGACAGCAGATTTAAATATGCAAATGGTGTTTCATTTTTTCTTATGAAGAGGAAGTGAGATAGAATGTTTTCTTTGTGAAGAACTGAATTCAGCCATGAATGAATCCTTCAGCGCCATACAAGAATAGGTTAGTTGGATTTGTATTTGTATTTGTCCAAGATTTACAAAACATATTTGTATGGCAAATCTCCAAGATTTGACCCTGAGGCCACACGAGCCAGTACTGGCTAGCCAGTTGGCTACATATACTAGCTGTCAAATTCCTATTCGTGTATATGCCGTGACGTAGGTGGCATGCCAAACTGACTTCTCTACTGGCCAGCGTTCGGATCTTTTTCCAAATGGAGTAAATCTACTCCGATTTTAAGGAAAGCAATTTAACTACTACGATTTTCCACTTTTTCAAGACTGAAGATGGAACCGCTTCAATTTATCGTCTGTTGGGTGTGGAGTGGCATTTGTGTGCTGTGCTCACTTATCAATCCTGCCATGTTGCAAACTGTCATTAGCGGTTGTACATATAATGGATTTTTATCTTCGCTTGCTTAAAAAAGTAGCATGTTAAATGCAACAACAATTTGGTATAGTTCCATATTGTTGTTAGCCTTGTCTTTTTGTACATTTTTATCTTTGATTACAAAAAAATAAGCATGTAAAATAAGACCATAATATGGAATTATACCGGATTGTTGTTGTATTTAACATGCTACTTCTTTTTATGTGGAGATAAAAATGCAAGAACACACGCACTGACGCCATCACTCCATGCTACATCATTAGCAAAAAACAAGAAAAGCCAAAGTTTCGTCGTCATAAAGAATGTTTCGCATTGGTTTTGAAGAGCCTTAATTTATTTCTATCACAAAAAAAATATTTGTCGTAAGAACTCTTATTTTATTTTTCGTGTGGATAATCAATGGTAAAAACAACAACAAAAAACCCGCATCGGTGAACGTTTCGCGACGGTTTGGGAGAGCCTTTAATCAATTCATTCGGCAGTTTTTTTCAACTTTCTTCTTGAACGGAAATAATACTCTACCTACAACACACCAGACGAAATAAGTGTGGTTCCGGCTTTATTCATCTTTAAATATTTGTTGGATCGCTAGCAAATTTATAAACTTTTGAGTTCTTAAGGATTGTGCATGGACTTTTAGTTTTTATTTTATTAATATTTTGTGAAAGAAAATGGGAGTTAACTTAAGTTTTAGTCCTATTTTTCCAAATATGCTACGAAATAGTACTGCCGAACCCTGTTACTGGCTGCTCTACTGGCTTCCCAACTGGCTACGAAAAAGGCAAGCCAGTTGACGAGCCAGTGGCTCAGGTTTGTATGTGTTCGTAAAAAAATGTGAGTGTATTGCGACTGGCTAGCCAGTACTGGCTCGTGTGGCCTCAGGGTGAGGAAAATCTTATTAAGGGCCAGTTTGTTCACATTGGGTTAAATTTGTAATAAGTTTTTCAAGGAATCTGGTTAAATAGAGATAATCAACCAGTATTTGCTGATTAGCAATTCCGATAATTAACAACTCAAACAATGGATTCAGTGACTAAAATTGTGGTTACCAAGCACATTCGCGGATTTACTAGTTACAATAATCATTGATTAAAGATGATTAGCTGTGAACAAACTGGCCATAAATCTCAGATTAGCGTTAGGTGGAAATGTAGCATAACATGCTGGCTCCACCTGCCATGAACGATGCCACGACTATGAACATGTCTAATAAAAGTCCAATGAAGCCAGAAAAATCCATGTCTTGTCGACGACATGTCGAAGAAAACCAACTTTTGTACACGACATGAACATGAACAAAGCTTGGCCATGAAATTTGACGTTTGACGTGCGTGTGAGTTTTTTTCTGGTTTTCGTTATTGGGCCTGCACACACGGGATGATTTCTGCTGGCAGAAAACAGAGTTTATAGGAGAGGAAAGTGAAATGCGCGGTATGAAGTGGCATAAAATCTTCTACCTTGTTTGGAGTGAAAGAACGAAGTAGAAAACTAATACACACATATCTTTCCACACACTGAGGTCTGCATAAAATACTAACACAATGAAAAGAGGTACATGTTGTTAGTATATATATAAATATATATATACTTTATTATAAAAATACTTTGTAATTCTAACTTTATTTTTGTTTGTATAATTTTGTTGAAGTTTAATATTTTTAATTTAATTATTCGATCATACTTTTTTTGTACAATAAACATCATGTTTATATTGTTTCTTATATAACTTATTATTATTTGGATTTCCCAGAACAGCAACTCTAAAATATCTAATAGGTTATGGGCCCAGGACTCCAATATATATAATAAGAGATATTTTTGAAATTAACATTATAGCAAAAAAAGAATATTTTCAAAATGGAAGATGCTAGATCGATTTTCAAAAAGTTGAATAACAATAATTATGTAACTGGAGTTGAACTCAAAAATTGTACATGTTTGGATAATTGCGATTCATGTTTACGAGGTAAAATGTCGAGACCAGAGTTTCCAAAACAGACAAAAAACAGATCAAACAATATCTTGGACCTCATTCACGCTGATTTATGCGGACCAATGAGGGAAACGACTCCAAGTGGAAGCAAATATTTTTTGACCATGATTGATGACTACAGTAGGTACTGTGTTGTTTATTTCTTGAAAAACAAAACTCAAACAATGGACAAAATAGTTGAATTTGTAAATCAAGTAGAGAACTATTTTGGAAAAACAATACAAATTTTACGAACTGATAGAGGTGGGGAATTCACTAGCAAGAAACTGAAAGACTATTTTAAAAATAAAGGCATTCAACATCAGTAACCAGCGCCTTACACGCCCCAACAGAATGGTGTCGCAGAGCGAAAGAACCGAAGTTTAATGGAAATGACGCGATGTATGCTAATACAATCTGGATTAGAAAGAAAATATTGGGCAGAAGCATTAAATACCGCGAATTATTTGCCATAGATTATTGCGAATAGATTGCCATCAAAAGCTACAGTGAAAACACCATTTGAATTATATTTTTCAAGACCACCTGCAGTGGAAAACATACGAATTTTTGGTTGTTTGGCATATCATTACATTAATAAGAAACTTCGACATAAGCTGGAAGATGTGTCGAAGAAATATGTGCTTGTTGGTTTTTGTGATGAATCAAAGGCATATACATAGATTGTTAGATATGAAAACATCAAAAATAATCATATCAAGAGATGTCAAGTTTATTGAAAATATAAATGCCAATTTCGAGAAATTCAAGAAATACTCGGATATGACCGAAAATGATGATATTGATGATATTTTTCTAGTAAATATCAGTAATAACCATGTACCAACAAATAATGACAATCTAGCAATTAACGCAATTGAAAATGATCAAAATGTTGAAGATTCTGTATATGATACTTCTGAAGAAAATAATGAAGATGGCGAAAACGTTGAAGATTTGTAACGGAAGATGGTCCTGCTTCATACTAGGGCAATGTTCAGCTTTCCCACGGTCCAACCAGAACCACAGGATTATCCGAGAGTACGGTGGGGTATGAAGGAGGGTGTCCAGCCAGCAGAGTGCGGGTAGGCATGCTCGCGATGGCCAAAAGCTAACTCGTCGGCGGGGTGGGATCTTGCACCCGCTGCTGGACTGCCGTACATATTTAAATCATGCCAAAAAAAAATATCTCGCACGGAGCTCACTATAAACCTTAAAAGTTTGTATGTAACATTTTCATTTCTTATTTGAAGTCTATTCCAAAATCTATATTTGGGTGACCTTAAGATGGAATGGTCCCCGGAGTGTACCCTCCCTCGGTCTACTACTCTAAAGTAATAAACACCATGGTTGCCGCACCACTCTTTGGATATACGCGGAAACCCCTGTCGTGAACTTGAGCTTTAGACTACTGCACACTCAAGTCACCTCTATCGATGCAATCCAACATTTCTACTTCCCCTTTGAAAATAAACTCACTCGATCATAACAAAATTAAATTAAAAAAAAATGAGGTTTGAAATTATTAAACATATCAGGATTTTATTCAAAACTTAAATATAAAAAAAAAACTAAACTCATCATCGAGCAATTTAACAAAAATAAAGTTATCTTCTCTTAAAAATTTTGAGTATAGCTTTGTACAACTAGCATTGAGGGCACTTGAATTATTCCAATCAAGAAAAAAAACCATAACAAGTCGCCAAAGCAAAAATTAAAAAAAAAGGCACAAAGGTAACTTCTAAGCAGCTTCTATGATTATGGATTTTAAATATGATTTAGCTTGAACAAGTGCATCTCTCACCGTTGTACAAATTGCTCTCGCTTTAAAATTACAATAGATTTATTTCTCTTGATCTAAACCTCTCTTTCTCTCTTAGGCTTGTGGTGATTATACCACTTTGGTTAATTAAGTCGAACTTTGAGGCGAAACAATCTTTCGCTTAGTCGCCCAAATTGAATGGATATCATTTATATGATCAACAAATATATTTGAATATCTTTGACTTACCGATTATCATTATTGTTGTTGTTTTGTCGGTACATACATTTAACGAGTTACTCCTTCCAAATAAAAGACGTGCGCACTCCTTTCGTTGGTTGGGTATGGTTTGAGCTCTCTTTGCTTTGCAGCTCTTTTCTTTGACGCGAATTCTATATTGTTAGTTGTTGATAATAAAAAAACAAAATCTTTTCAATTTGAACAGTTCGCAATAAATAAAAAAAAGGAAAATACTTAACTGATAAAGAAAGAGAGATCGTTTCAATTACAAACTCTAGTAACTTATTTATGTATAGAACTGGTCACAAATGATAATCCTGATATGGTGTGGTGTTTTGATTGATCTTGTTATCAGATCTATTGTCTGATGAGATCAGAAATTGTCAGAGATTCCTGATTTTTGGGTCGGCGTGGTAGCCTACTGAGGTTGGTAGTGTTTATTCGTCACTGGATTGACGTGGTGTTTTTGATGCTGGGTTTTGACTATGGCAGGTAGTTGGTGTCTTAGCGGGTGGTTACTGTCTTGTCAAGTGGATATTAAGGCCTTGAAATCTAGCCGTGGATTAAGCAATTTTTGTTTTTGTTTGCTATGACGCGTTGGATCATGTGTGGCACTGGGGTGTTGTGAAATCGTCGGAAATCACACTTATCACTCGCCTTTGATATGGAAAGGCTTCTCAAAGTAGTTTGGTTTGAATTCCCTGTACTATTTCGAATTTTCAGTTTGGTGGCTGAGGGATTAGGTGATGGTACTGAATAATTGTTGGATCTTTCTTCTCTTGGAGGTTATACAGCGTTCGTATGAGTACCCCAGTCAGAAATAGATGCACGTGGTGTGCTCGGAGCACTTGTGCTGGTACTGGTGCTTCTTCTACTCTGTTGTGGGTACGGTGTTCACACTAAGCACATAAATAATAAAAAAATGAAGTCACATCATTTTGGCTTAAGGGCTCACATATCACTCACCTGATACGATAAAAAATACAGGGCTTAGCTGTGGCAGCTTTTATATAAATTGGCGAATGAATCACAACTTGTATGCAAAGCGGATCGAGTACTTTGACTAAAAAAATAAAATATCAAAATCGTTGCCTTTTACTTCTTCACAACCCGAAAAAGATTTTCACAGATTTACTGTCACGACTCACCTAATTGGATATTTTCACTTAAACGTAAAATTTTATTTTATTTTACGAAGATCTCTGGTCAGAAAATTAGGTTCTGGTAAGTGATCGATGCTTCTTTGATTAGGTTCTTTCCTAAGTGGTGGTTGAGATCGAAAAGATTTCTGATAGCATGGAGCAAAGCCACATGAGGTCCGGGTACTTTATTCGCCGTGATTTTAGACACCCGAATGACAAAGTTATCGAATGTGTGACGTTGGAACTTCGAAAGAAAATCAGAGATGTGCAGTAATTTACACCAGCGAACAATAAACTTGTTTGGGTTTAGCTGAAGGCATGCCCGTACACAACTTTTTAATATCTAGACACCCATGTCGAGGGATTAAAATGAAAAGGCATGTGTGAGTCGACCCACGCCTGAGATAATTTTTGTTTTGATTGATGATTGATATCAACAATTGAAGTCAATCCTATTTGCGTATGTCCTTAGCGTGAAACACCCCTAAACTACTTCCCTTTAAATCAGTCAACTCATAGAGGTTGTTGCCAACAATTTGTTTTACTTTGGCCGGTACAAATTTTGGGCAAAGTTTAGCGTTACGTTTTTTTGTTGCATATCGCTGAGTATAAAATTTCTTTTCAGAACAGTTTGTCCTACACCGTATTTAACATCTGTACTTCTTGTATTATAAGTTTTCTCATATGCTTTGTGAGCGTGAGCCAGTGATTCTTTGATACGGCTGTGTAGCATATTCATCTTTAAGGCGTTTGGTAAAATCTGAATTTTGGAGTTATTTAGTCCATTCAGTTGGAAGCATGTTCTATTTTACTTTGGCCGAATAGGGCCTCATGCGGCGACATGCCAATTGCGGAGTGTATTGTTGAACGTAATGCACTCACTATGGACAACAGGTTTCTGTCCCAATGCGATTGGTCGGAACCGATAAACGAACGGATTGCCGCTAGTATAGAACGGTTGACGCGCTCACTGGCGTTAGGTTGAGGTGAATACGAAGCCGTCCTTATGTGCTTTGTTCCATAAACTGACAGGAACTTTGAGAATTCTTTACTCACAAATTGTTTACCGTTGTCAGATAGGAGTGACTCTGGTACAGCGAACAGAGAAAAGACTTCCTCCTCTAGAAAGTCTATAGCTAACTTACTTGTGGCTTTTCGTATTGGTCTAACTAAGACGAATTTAGTTAATTGATCCAGACACACTATCATATAACAGTTTCCCTGTTTCGATCTGGGATAGGGCCCCAAGAAATCAACATATATGTGCTGAAACGGTCTTTCAACGACAAAAGCTTGCCCCATAGGAGGTCTAAGGACGGAGTTCGGCGCTTTAGATGCCTTGCAAACATTGCAGTCCCCGACAAACGTTTTTACTTGAGCCGCCATATTAGGCCAGTAGAAACGGTCACGTAGGCGATACAACGTTTTTGCGACCCCACCATGCGAAGCTCGCGGAGGGTCATGAGCCAAGCGGATTAAACGTTCAGTTATTATTGAGGGGATCCAGAGTTTCCACACACAGTCGTCCTCTCTTGGATCTCCTGTGCAAGGTTTGACCTTCTTGGTATGCAAACCCATCTGATACACGAAGGTCAGGTAGCTGATTTTTATGTTCCTCTATCGTTTTTATCAATCCTACATATTCGTCCGACTTGAATGCCGGATCAGTAAGATCGATAAATAGAACATCTGAAGGATTCACTGAATCATTGTTCGCAGACGCAATTTCGTCAACAGCGTACACTCGAGAGAGTGCATCTGGAACAACATTCAGTGTGCCCTTCCTATGCTCTATCTCGAATGAGAATCGTTGAAGCCTGAGGCTCCAACGTGCTAACCTTCCGCTTAAGTCCTTTTGACTCATAAGCCACCGCAGGCTCGCATGATCGGTCACTACTTTAAACTCCTGTCCTTCGACATACGATCGAAATTTCTCTACGCCTAGCACCGCCGCAAGGCACTCCAGTTCTGTTATGCTATAATTTCGTTGAGTTGCTGTAAGCTTATGAGAAAAATTATAAATGGGTCTCTCTACCCCATCTTCATCTTCTTGGCATAATACGCTGCCAACGCCTGTTGTTGACGCATCGCAGAGAATCTTAAAAGGTTTCTTGAAGTCTGGGTTGACTAAAATGGGTGCCGTAGTCAAGGCAAGTTTTAAGGCTTCGAACGCAACCAAGGCTTCAGGAGTGAATTTGAAAGTTTTACTCTTTTTGAGCGTATCCGTCAAAGGAGTGGCTAAGGATGAATAGTTACTGACGAATCGTCGGTACCATCCAGACAGATCTTCTCACCTGTCGTGCTGTTTTCGGTACAGGGAAATCTCTAATTGCAGATACCTTATCAGGATCTGTCTGGATGCACCCACCTCCCACAATGTATCCTAAGAACTTAAGCTCTTTAAAACAGAATTTCGACTTTTCCATGTTTATGGTAAGTCCTGCATTTTTAAGAAGTGTTGCCAGCTTCGAAAGGATCGCTACGTGTTCCTCAAATGTCGCCGAAACCACCAACAGATCATCCAAATAAACAAATATGTTTTGTCTCAATTCATGTGGTACCACTTTGTCCATGAGCCTGCATAACCGCTGAGCAGCGTTGCAGAGGCCAAATGGCATGACCGTGAATTGATACAGGGGTCTGCCGGGCACAGTAAACGCCGTCTTTTCCCTTGATGCCTTTTCCAGCGGTATCTTCCAAAAGGCGTCCTTCAGGTCCACACTTGAAATGAAGTGTGTCTCTGACTGACGACTTAACAGACCATCAACATGATGAAGAGGATAGGCATCGTTTTTCGTAGCTTTGTTCACTTTCCTAGAGTCCAGGCACAGGCGATTTTTCCCAGGCTTCTGTACCAGGACCATAGGAGAGCTCCACGCGCTTTCGCTTTCTTCGATGACTCCTAACGAGAGCATCCTATCCAATTCATCATATATCAGGGTTTGTACCGCTGGAGAGACAGGGTAAAAACGCTGCTTAATGGGTTCCACATCCCCCGTGTTTATTGTGTGTTCCTCTAGCTTAGTACGTCCGAGCCCCAACTTGGCAGCGGACGGAAACAAGATTATAACTTTATGCAGTTCATCGTTCTGATCTGTTGATAGCTCGTGAGCATTTGGGTCACCCACTCGATCTATCGTCGCAATTTCGGAGATAATCTGGGGTGCAATTGCAAATATTTTCCAAAAATTAACCCCCAAATACAAGGGTTGGTCTAATGAGGGGACCAGGAATAAAGAAATGTCTTTTGTTGTACCTTTGTACGTTATTTTTGTCACCAATTCACCTATAATCGATTGTGGATCTCCACTAGCAGTCTTAACTTTGGATTTGAAGTTTTTATACGTGATACCCAGTCCATTGACCAGTTCTAGGCATCCCGACCCCAAACAGCTGATGCTAGCGCCACTATCTAGCAATCCCAGCATTTTTTTTCCAAAAATGGAAACGCTAGCATATGGCCTTGGGTCATCGGTATTACAAAGATTCGTTGCGGAAATGGCTTTATATACAGATCTTTTTTCCCTAAACCTGTCTCGGAGCTTACGTACATTTTCCGAAGGTTTTTTGAAAATACGAGCACGTGTACTGTAATATTCCTTCAGCCTTTCATGAAGCGACTTTGGTTTAAGATTTTCTTTCGGGATCGATTCGAAATTCTTTTCTGACAAATCAGGAGGTGGTCTTTTTAAAATTGTAACATTCGATCTTGGAGGTGAATGGTGTATTGCAGGTGTAAAATGTAAGTCAGGTGAGTATTTATTAGCTACTGTATTTAGAAAGTCTGGTGAATCTATTTGGGGTTTGTCTTCGGTGGTTTGGATTCCGGGTTCATATGTGGGGGGCAAAACTCCCCGGTTGCCTCGCCCCGATTCCGGTTTCCCGAGCACTTACTACATTTAGGAGAGGTGGTGTCCTCTAAGCCACATCTGAAACAGAACAGATTTCTCTGTGGGCTTGGGCATTGCTTATAGGAATGACCTTTGGTTTTACAATTCCAGCATGTATATGAGATTTGATTTCGTTGGGCTGCTGTTAAACCTAACGCTTCTACATCGAGTTGGTCTTCGAATGGAAGCTCGAGTTCGTTAACTCTGGGTCTAAGGTTGGTGTTGTTGAAAGCTCGAGGACGTAAATTATCATTTTGAATGGTATGTTTTTCTATCGTTCGACAAACGTAGACCATTTCAGGCAAACTTGTCGTGTTGAACGTAATCAACAGTTCACCTGTACGACGCTTAACATTTTGCTTGATCAGGTCAATTAGTTCCCTGGGTGACTTTGGAAAATGTAATCGCGCGTTCAAGACTAATATGTCTTGATAAAAACTATCAAAACTTTCAGACGGACCTTGTCTTCGGTCGAACATTTTCCTTGAAAGTTCGGAATCAGTTTCGAGGCTTCTATACTGCTCGATTAGTGCAAATTCTAGGTGCCGCCAAGTTGCACCTGGATTAGTTTTAGAAAAGGTCCAAAACCAACTCTCTACTGGACCTGCTACGAAGAGATGAAAATGAAGAAATATATCATCCCACGTTACTTTATAGCACGTCTTCAGTCGATTCAGTCTAAAGAGAAAATCGTCGACTGTCATCCTCTGATTATCGAACTTGAGTCCCCATTTTTGAAACTCAACTGCTCGAATAGATACATTCGGAAGAGGTAGAGGATCACTAGGAGCTGCAGAGTTCAAATTTAGTTCATTAAGCCGACTTAAAAAATTTTGTAAATTCTCGCTGGGATGGGTAGGATCAACTGGATCCTGACGACTCTCATGGTTTTCCCGTGCATGGGGTAACGGAATGTGCGAGGGGGTAGTATTTGCAGTACTTCGCTGGCAAGGGGGTGGCATTTGGTTGAGCTCTCCTGATGGAGCTCCGTGAGAAGTTGTCCCAAGTGCTCTGAGTTCTTCCTGAATAGTTCTAGCAATTTCCTGTCTCAAACTGACCTTGTTAGCTTCGTACTCCGCTTTGCGAGTTCTTAGATCTTCGGCCTTACTTAGCCCTAAAGATGCAGTAATAACGTTATTGATATACCGCTTTAAGCTTTCGTCGAGAGAAAAGTTGGTCTGGATAGCTTGCTCTGAACCACCCGGAACTTCATCAGGAAGTGGGTCAATTATTTCGTTCTCACCCTCTTCCCCTTCAAGATTATTTTTTCTCTTGTTACGTGAATTAATGTTTTGTGGTTTGGGAGGCATATTGTTTATTAAAATTCAAAAGAAAACGTACCTATAATATGTTTTGGGTCTAAAACTATGTATTTTTGAACTCAAACAAATGTTAAAAAAAAGATTTCAAAAGTAAAAATGAAACGATAACCTAAAATCAAGCTTTATACAATAAGCTTAGTCCTTGAATAATGACCACTGTTTCGTTTTTGAGAAGCAGCTTAAAATTAAAATCTCCGAACAAAATAAACTCAAAAAAAAAAATGGTGTTTCTTATGCATAAATTAAGGGAAAGTAGAATAATTTGAACTGTATCGATAAAGAAAAAGGAAATTTAAATAAACCTGTTACAAAGTCACCAGTTGAACCTATGGATATATCGTGAGATAATATAACTTGGTAAGTGCATCGACTGAGAAATGGGATATCCCTGCATCTCTTGGCCACTTCATCCAAATAAATATCTTCTTATCCACTCGGTTTCTTTTTTATTTTTGTTTTTTGTTTTCGTTTTTGTTCTTGTTTTTGTCAAAACAGAACGCAGGCGCTACAAACAGAGAAGTGGTCTCCTTGGACCGATATCTCCCGGACGTCTAACGAACTCCTTCAACCAAATACCTAAATTACGATCCATTATCGATTTAAATGCTGCAAAGGAGAGATTGTATTTTAAACATGAACTCCTGGACAAATAAATTCGAATACAAATCGACACGATTTAAAAAGCTAAACACTTTCGCCTTTATTCTAACTGTAGGTCAATTAAGTAATCACAAACAAAAATGAAAAAAGAAAACAAATTGCTAAGCGTGTAAGCTTTGTCACTACTGGCAAGGTGTATAAACAAAAAACTTAAAGATTCAAGGCCTCACGTAATGGGCGCCACCTGTGTAACGGAAGATGGTCCTGCTTCATACTAGGGCGATGTTCAGCTTTCCCACGGTCCAACCAGAACCACAGGATTATCCGAGAATACGGTGGGGTATGAAGGAGGGTGTCCAGCCAGCAGAGTGCGGGTAGGCATGCTCGCGATGGCCAAAAGCTAACTCGTCGGCGGGGTGGGATCTTGCACCCGCTGCTGGACTGCCGTACATATTTAAATCATGCCAAAAAAAAATATCTCGCACGGAGCTCACTATAAACCTTAAAAGTTTGTATGTAACATTTTCATTTCTTATTTGAAGTCTATTCCAAAATCTATATTTGGGTGACCTTAAGATGGAATGGTCCCCGGAGTGTACCCTCCCTCGGTCTACTACTCTAAAGTAATAAACGCCATGGTTGCCGCACCACTCTTTGGATATACGCGGAAACCCCTGTCGTGAACTTGAGCTTTAGACTACTGCACACTCAAGTCACCTCTATCGATGCAATCCAACATTTCTACTTCCCCTTTGAAAATAAACTCACTCGATCATAACAAAATTAAATTAAAAAAAAATGAGGTTTGAAATTATTAAACATATCAGGATTTTATTCAAAACTTAAATATAAAAAAAAACTAAACTCATCATCGAGCAATTTAACAAAAATAAAGTTATCTTCTCTTAAAAATTTTGAGTATAGCTTTGTACAACTAGCATTGAGGGCACTTGAATTATTCCAATCAAGAAAAAAAACCATAACAAGTCGCCAAAGCAAAAATTAAAAAAAAAGGCACAAAGGTAACTTCTAAGCAGCTTCTATGATTATGGATTTTAAATATGATTTAGCTTGAATAAGTGCATCTCTCACCGTTGTACAAATTGCTCTCGCTTTAAAATTACAATAGATTTATTTCTCTTGATCTAAACCTCTCTTTCTCTCTTAGGCTTGTGGTGATTATACCACTTTGGTTAATTAAGTCGAACTTTGAGGCGAAACAATCTTTCGCTTAGTCGCCCAAATTGAATGGATATCATTTATATGATCAACAAATATATTTGAATATCTTTGACTTACCGATTGTCATTATTGTTGTTGTTTTGTCGGTACATACATTTAACGAGTTACTCCTTCCAAATAAAAGACGTGCGCACTCCTTTCGTTGGTTGGGTATGGTTTGAGCTCTCTTTGCTTTGCAGCTCTTTTCTTTGACGCGAATTCTATATTGTTAGTTGTTGATAATAAAAAAACAAAATCTTTTCAATTTGAACAGTTCGCAATAAATAAAAAAAAAAGGAAAATACTTAACTGATAAAGAAAGAGAGATCGTTTCAATTACAAACTCTAGTAACTTATTTATGTATAGAACTGGTCACAAATGATAATCCTGATATGGTGTGGTGTTTTGATTGATCTTGTTATCAGATCTATTGTCTGATTAGATCAGAAATTGTCAGAGATTCCTGATTTTTGGGTCGGCGTGGTAGCCTACTGAGGTTGGTAGTGTTTATTCGTCACTGGATTGACGTGGTGTTTTTGATGCTGGGTTTTGACTATGGCAGGTAGTTGGTGTCTTAGCGGGTGGTTACTGTCTTGTCAAGTGGATATTAAGGCGATGAAATCTAGCCGTGGATTAAGCAATTTTTGTTTTTGTTTGCTATGACGCGTTGGATCATGTGTGGCACTGGGGTGTTGTGAAATCGTCGGAAATCACACTTATCACTCGCCTTTGATATGGAAAGGCTTCTCAAAGTAGTTTGGTTTGAATTCCCTGTACTATTTCGAATTTTCAGTTTGGTGGCTGAGGGATTAGGTGATGGTACTGAATAATTGTTGGATCTTTCTTCTCTTGGAGGTTATACAGCGTTCGTATGAGTACCCCAGTCAGAAATAGATGCACGTGGTGTGCTCGGAGCACTTGTGCTGGTACTGGTGCTTCTTCTACTCTGTTGTGGGTACGGTGTTCACACTAAGCACATAAATAATAAAAAAATGAAGTCACATCATTTTGGCTTAAGGGCTCACATATCACTCACCTGATACGATAAAAAATACAGGGCTTAGCTGTGGCAGCTTTTATATAAATTGGCGAATGAATCACAACTTGTATGCAAAGCGGATCGAGTACTTTGACTAAAAAAATAAAATATCAAAATCGTTGCCTTTTACTTCTTCACAACCCGAAAAAGATTTTCACAGATTTACTGTCACGACTCACCTAATTGGATATTTTCACTTAAACGTAAAATTTTATTTTATTTTACGAAGATCTCTGGTCAGAAAATTAGGTTCTGGTAAGTGATCGATGCTTCTTTGATTAGGTTCTTTCCTAAGTGGTGGTTGAGATCGAAAAGATTTCTGATAGCATGGAGCAAAGCCACATGAGGTCCGGGTACTTTATTCGCCGTGATTTTAGACACCCGAATGACAAAGTTATCGAATGTGTGACGTTGGAACTTCGAAAGAAAATCAGAGATGTGCTGTAATTTACACCAGCGAACAATAAACTTGTTTGGGTTTAGCTTAAGGCATGCCCGTACAGATTCTGAAAATGTTTCTTCTGAAGAAAATAATCAAGATTTTGAAAATATTAACACAATAGACGTAAAGACAGCATTTTTAAATGGCGACCTTGAAAATGAAATTTATATAAAGCAACCAACAGGATTTATACATCATGAAAAGGAAAATTTGGTATGTAAATTGAATAAAAGTATTTATGGTCTAAAGCAATCAGCAAAATGCTGGAATCAAAAGATTAATTCAACTTTAATTAATTTTGGATTCAGAAGGGGTAAGGCTGATTGTTGCTTGTATGTTAAAGGCAATAAGGACAAAGTTATTTATGTATTAGTTTATGTTGATGACATCCTGGTTGTTGCGAAAGAAAAGAATTTGGTCTTAGAAACAATTGACGAAATTAGAAAACATTATGAAATCACTGACATGGGAAATTTGAAATTATATCTTGGAATTCAAATTGAAATGAAAAATGGAATATATTATATGCACCAAGAAAAGTACATACAGAAAATACTTAATATATTTAACATGTCAAATGCCAAAATATCCAAAATACCGTTAGATACTGGATATTTCAAAAGTTCAACAGCAGAAGATAAACGTTTAGACGACAATGAGTTATATCGGAAAGCTATTGGTTCACTTCTCTATCTTTCTGGAAATACAAGGCCAGACATAGCAGCAGCTGTTTCAATCCTTAGCAGAAAAGTATCTTGTCCCACTCAACGTGATTGGAACGAAGTCAAGCGAGTTTTAAGATACCTGAAAGGAACTCAACAGCTACAGCTTTGTGTTGGATGTAACGAAAAACAATTGAAACTTGTTGGATATGCCGATGCAGATTGGGCTGGAGATACAAAGGGCCGAAAATCTACAAGTGGATATTTATTCAAATTGGGAAAAGCTACAATCAGTTATGCGAGTAGAAAGCAAGGACTTATTGCATTATCATCAACTGAAGCAGAGCTTGTTGCTTTAGCAGAAGCAACCCAAGAACTTATTTGGCTGAGAACATTATTTCAAGACCTACAAGTTAATATACAAGATATTACAATGTTTGAATTATTATTATAAAGAAGTTAAATACATTTACTGTCCAACGGAAGAAATGATTGCAGACATTCTTACAAAGCCTTTGCAAAATATCAAACAATCAAGACTCAGAAGTTTGGCTGGTCTTATTTAAAATAAAAAGGAAATAAGAATTAATAATGAAGTATTTATTAAGAAGGGGTGTTAGTATATATATAAATATATATATACTTTATTATAAAAATACTTTGTAATTCTAACTTTATTTTTGTTTGTATAATTTTGTTGAAGTTTAATATTTTTAATTTAATTATTCGATCATACTTTTTTTGTACAATAAACATCATGTTTATATTGTTTCTTATATAACTTATTATTATTTGGATTTCCCAGAACAGCAACTCTAAAATATCTAATACATGTATACATTTTTTCTGCCAGAATAATTCATCCCGTGTGTGCTTGAAGTGGAGTATTGACGCAGATTTCTACCAGGCAGATATCATCCCGTGTGTGCAGGCCCATTAAATGGTTGATTATACAAAAAAAATATTGGGAAGCAACATCTTATATGCAGAATTTACACCACTGGAAAACTACCAGTTTTAACGATAAAAAGAACGAATTTATGACACGAGTGACTCGCATTATTCTGGTAGTTACCTCTCAAAATATTGGTGGATATATACTATTACCGATGTCATCTCGTTTTTTTTTCGAAAATTCTCGTTTTCTCTGTCGTGTCGTTTTTCAAACGGCATTCCATAACTTTTAACAAATAATAGTGATAGTGACGAGGATGAAGTAGTAGAAACGCGGAGTTTTGAAAATTTGCAATTAATTATATATTAAGTATAAAAAGAAATCACATAGATAAGGCATAACTCAGAACCATTTGATTTAAATGAAACTTGTGTACGCTTTAACAGATTCAAACAGTAAGATTATTTCTACTCCAACCAATTGAGATCGATGTGAAGATCATCTGTTACTGTTATCAAACATTTATTCGTCCAATTCTGACGTACGCGAGTCCAGTATGGTGGAATATTAGTCCGTCATACATACATGGAAAAATATTGTATATTTGAAAGAAAATGTCTCAGAGCATGTTTACAGATGTACAGAAGCGCACACTCAGATTTTCAGCATTATGTCTCTAACAAAATACGCCTAAATAAATCCGGTGTATCGAGAATTGATAACTTCATCTTAGACCTCGTGAGAAATCACTTTTCACGATCAGTAAATGTTACGGATAATGGGCTCGTTTCCGGATGGTTTTATCCCAACCCTCCGTATTTTAGAAATACTTTGGAGAGTTGATAACTCCGGAAGGGTTTCCTACATATATCTGGATGCACATGGCTACTTATCGAGTTCGACAAACGTGCCTATAATATACCATCTTTTTAGAATATTGACTGACAAAAGAATATTATATGAACCTGAAAATTCGGCAAACGATAGCAGAGATCTAAGATACTGCGTAAGCATATACCAGAAAAAGATACTAATAGTACTGAACGTCTTGAAAGAGATAAATATTGGTGGCTCGACTGGGTTGAAGCTGATACTTAGGTTAAGCGGGGCTGGATTTAATTCGCAGTTTTCACTTCACTGATTTATTATGATAAATCAATGGAGTGACTCTTGCGGAGTGAGTCCTGTACTGCGTTAAGTTTAGTTTTTAAGTAAGGTTTAAGTATTAGTTCATAAGTCTTTTTATTTATTTGATATTGGAGATTTTCAACGTGTTTTTTCATGAAATAAATAAAAGATATTATTTTGAATAACATAAAGACACTTATTTTATTTATTTATTTACTTAAATGCATTTCGGAAGCAATGCATCCATCGTCAGTAAGTTTTATATAAATAAATACAAATACATTTTTGATTGATATTAAATACAAATAACTCAATACAAACAAAACAAACTACACAAACAAATTTGTAGTAAATTTAGGATCTATTATAAAATTTTTTGAAAACTGGAACTTTTGTTGGTCCATCGTCATTATTCATTAAATTATTTCTGTTTTTAACAATGTAAAGAGATTCATATGCATCTAATTCATAAGGATTATTAACATTTCGAATTAATTTCAAATTTTGTAAGCTAAAATTATGGTTATAATCCTGCATGTGTTGTGCTACACTCGACTCCTCAGGTTCATTGTATTTTACATGGGCAAAATGTTCTTTGAATCTTTTCACAATTATTGGTCTTCCTGTCTGATGTCCTAGATATTCCATTCTACAATCGCTGCATCCAAATCATTGAATGGAAGGCTGATGTTGTGTGTTCAAATGAATGAAAAGAGTACGATGTTATATATCTTAGAGTATTTGAAGGTTTTCGATAAATATCAAAATCGAAATTTCCACCTTTTCTAATTATAGTCAAATCTAAATAATTTAATCTTCCGTTTATTTCTTCTTCGTAAGTAAATTTTATTGTTGGATATTCTGTTTCTTTTAGTAAGTTTATTAGACTTCGAAGTTCTTGTTTTTTGACTATGGCCCATACATCATCTATGTATCTGAACCATAGGCGCCCGCAGGATTTTGTCCAAAGGGGGGGGGGGGGGGGGGGTGGCAGACACCAAACCAATTTTGAGATATTGTATTAACATTTTTTTTTTAATTTTAATATGCGGCCATTCCAAAAATTTCGAAACCAAGCAACTCAATTTCAAATTAAGGAAAAAAATATATTTAAATATGCCAATATTTAGAGCATATATTTGATTTAACGAAAAAACTGTAAATATAAAATTGTACTTGTTGTTGTAAAATAGGCAAGTGATCAAAAAAGCTCATACTTAACCTTCCGTACCTGGGCATTTTTCAGGATTTTTGCCGCTATCAGTTCTCTATAAATTGTGATGCAAATGGCGATGTGCAGTTAGGTTTTTATAAGTGTTTTCAATACACTATTTAAATTCAGAACTATTTTCTTGATAGGACTGCTGTAAAAATAGTAATACGCCCCGAAATGACTGAACATTTGATGTCTTCTCCGTTACCGAAAAATGACAAAAGTTGGTATAAATGGTGAACTATATTAGTGTTTGTACAATTATCCCGCATACAAAGCAAGACTTGAATAAGGATTATGGTGGATTTTTTTATAGATTTTTAAATCATGTCTAACGGTCTAAAACAGGGTAACGGAGAAGACAAAATTGCACTTTCTTATCAAAATTTCAACGACTCATCGGCACTTTTTTTTTTACAAGTCTGAATTTCTTTGATCCCCATGCTTAAAATGGATCAAGGTAACTAAATAAACATGTGTGTTAAATTTCATTGAAATCGGTTGACGTTTACACGTGCTAGCGAGCACTTGAAGTTTTTCATATAAAATACATGGTGTTTTCACAGTCTTTTACTCAAAGTGCCGGTAAAATTGTAAACGTTGATTGAAAAACTTTAAGCTTGGTACATATGCTAAGTACCATAAGGAGTTTACAAATATATTTTTTTTTA
Organism: Dasysyrphus tricinctus; assembly: GCA_963921185.1. Taxonomy (NCBI): domain Eukaryota; kingdom Metazoa; phylum Arthropoda; class Insecta; order Diptera; family Syrphidae; genus Dasysyrphus; species Dasysyrphus tricinctus. The sequence goes on along the minus strand of OY992532.1, from coordinate 167,793,243 downwards.
TTTTTGTAAATAACAGTTAGTCCATTTAAAATAGCAACAAATGCACAAAAACAACGATATTTAATTAAATTTTTTATGGGGTTAATATTATACAAAACTATTGAAAATATTTTGTTTTGATACTCCTTACGGTAGTTAACTTATGGGCCAAGTTTAAAGATTTTCCATCAACTTTTACAATTTTGCTGATATTTTGAGTAAAAACTGTGAAAACCCCATGTGTTTTGAATGAAAAATTTCAAGTGCTCGCTAGCACGTGTTAACGTTAACCGATTTCAATGAAACCTTACACACATTTTTTTAATTGCCTGAATCACTTTTATCATTGATGAGAATAATTTAAAAATACGAATTACAATATAACTGAACAAAAAAGAAATCTTTAATCGTACGTGTCTTCTCCGTTACCATTAGCTGTCTTCTCCGTTACCATCTTTCATATTTTTTCTGTTTGTAAAATGAAACTTGGCATTAAACCAAGGATGGTTTTTGATAAATGTTGGTTTTATGAAAGTGTGCAAAAAAAATCAACTTCATATCTTAATGGACGGCGCAGAATTTTAAACTTCAATGCAATGGTCGGAAATCTCTAAATCGTACGTGTCTTCTCCGTTACCGTCTATTTTTTTGAATAAACTTACTAAATTTCATAATTTTTTGGTGAAAATTCTGTGTCGTGTACTTTGTGATGAATTCTTAAAAACCACTAAGTTTCATAAAAAAATATTAATTTCGAAACAAGAAAAACCTTACTACAAGCGTCCGATTGTCTTCTCCGTTACTTTGGAATGGCCGTATGCAATATAATTTGAGCTTTTTGGAAGTTTTTATAAATAATTTCATTTAAAACCTTCAGTCAATAATGAAAAAATCCCAAATAACGTTCTATGGGAGGTACAGTTAAAAGTTATTCAGCGTACAATTATTTTATATTTAATAGTAGACCGCACTTATTTAACCACACAGGCATTTTTTTTAAGTTTTTGTATAAAAAGCAAGGTTCATAGAACAATAAAATATCATTCGTTCACTCGTGAAAAAATCAAAAGGGAATGTTATTTTTGATTCGATCAAAACAAAATTCATTTTCACGATCGAACCAAAAATGCTAGGATGTGGATCTATAAAATATGGTTCGTTCTGAATTTATTATGCGAGAGTTATTGAAGATCCATTCACGAATCTTTTAAAAAAGAAATAAAAATGTAATTTTACAAAGGGAAAAAGGACAGTTTCAAAAAAAAGTTTCGAAATCCTTTGACCTTGATAAATTTCAATGAAATCGAATTGAGTGATTTCAATGAAATTGGCACATGTCATGGTGATGATGGTGCCATTTTTTGAAACACCGTTTTGAAAATATTTGTTTCTGTTATAATTCTGTCTCATCTATCCTGTCATTTTTATTGAAATCACTCAAGAAGTTGACATTTTTTTTAAAGCACCCTGTTTTGAAAATATTTGTTCTTTTTTAATTCTGTATAAGCCATCACCTGTGTCAATTTCATTGAAATCTTTCAACACAACACAACAACGAAGATATAGTAGGTACTTTTACATTTTCTTGAGAAAAAATGGGTATTCATACATCTGTCAAAACTTGTATGGAAAATTTGACAGATTTACGCAGTTTACAACTTTACTACGTTTATGAATAACCTTAATATCCTACTCATACTCAGCCATATTTGCGTTTGCTTAGAACATTTACCCGGAGGCCACACGGGCAAGTACTGGCAAGCAAGTTGGCTACATACACTGCTTGTCAAATTCGTAATTTGCATTCCACTTGCTTTTCACTTGCATTCCACTTGCTTGCCTCCCAACTTGCTTCACTACTGGCTTCAAAGATTCCATGCCAGTTGATGAGCAAGTTGTTTGGGTTTGTATGTGTTAGTGAACAAATGAGTATGTATGAATACTTGCCCGTGTGGCCTCGGGGTTAAAAAAATTAACAAAAAATAATAAATTCTCCCGCACACGAGGAAACCGAGTTGCTAGCAACTTTCAAATCCAGGTTGAGAAGCAGAGAATATCAAATAGGTAAAAAAGCCAATCCTTCGTACGTTCCAAAACCCATTTGTGTACATTGTTGTATTTGTAATTTCATTTCGTGTCGAAGGTAGCAAAAGGCGTTTTCCTTTGGAGGTGGCGAAGTACTTGCAAGTACTTTGCCAGCTTTTTTCAATGGAACACATCAAACTGCTTTCACATGTAAAATGTATCTACTCGCGCATGAGAGCATGTGCAGTTGGTAGTACTAGATTAGGGTTTTCATCTACTCGTAAGTACTTCGCCACCTCCAAAGGAAAACGGCTAAAGTACTTTTGAGTAGATGAAAACCCTAATCTAGTACTACCAACTGCACATGAGGGTGTGTCATTTATTTCAACTCTGGAATTTCCATATCTAATACCTCCAAAAAGCTGCTTTACATATTCAAATTAAGTTCTTCATTTGAAATTTTCGTTAAAGTTATTGGTTTTTTGCTCGCTAACAAAGCTTGAAAAGAACACCATAAACGTTTGTTTTCGGCTATTGATTATGTCCCAAAAAACAGGGAAATAGCACAGTTAAGTTTTTTTTTATAAAAATGTAAAACTTAAACAAAAAGGCATATTATGTATTAGGGGTGTCGGAGTTTGTTTTTATTTTTTATATTCAAAATGTGTATCGTGGATCTTGTAAAGGGCTTAGAAAGATGAAATTTTTGTTCTGAGATATTTTCCATAATGGAATTTTGAGACCCCGCGGCCGTTTTTAGGTAAAAAAAACAGCACAATTCGAAAAAGTGGTCAGGAAAATCAATTGAATTTGCGTCGATATGTTCTCAAAATTACTTATAATGTTTTATTTTGGCTTGCTTTTCTCATTTGTATTGACCCAACATCAATTTAAAGATGCTGTATAGTGTTAAGAAAGCAAGTTTCAACCAATTCGAGCATTTCGTTTAGAAAAAATAATCGAAAACATCTAGAAAATCGATCTATTTGTCGGGGGGATTTGATGTAAACAGTTATGTCATGATATTTTGACAGGCAGATTATAATGTTTTTTTCTTAGCAACAGGTTACAAAAGCAACAAAAAAAAATCATTATAAGTTACTGTGACCTCATATAACCACTTTTTCGAATTGAAGTCTTTTAACCTAAAAACGGCCGTGGGGTCTCAAAATTCAATTTTGCCAAATGTCCCAGAACAAAAATTGCTCATCAGTGACATAGTGAGGGCTTTGTCATACGCAATTTGTATGAAGTTCAGTTCAACTTACATGAATTTTTCAACGTAGGACTAAAGGCCATAAAAAGCTATTTTGAATCAATAATTTAACAAGTCCAATCCTTAATGCTAAGTCTTCTACTTGGCTGATTTATTTCAGTAGTACCTATATATAATTTGTATTATAAAACCTTCTTACAAAAAATTGCTTCTTTCTAAACCCTTTACAAGATCCACGATAAACATTTTGAACATAAAAACAAATCCGACACCCCTACCATGTATTATTTTTTGGCCTAAAAGCAGCAATCATTAGATTTTGTTTATCTTTTCGGCGCATGACCGCTCAAACTGAGACAAAACAGCATACCTTTCAATTTTAAGAAATTGCGAAATTTCGAAAAAAATCATTCATAAAATTAGCATATTTTCAATTTTTTTTAATTTACGGCCCAAGTTGATCGCAATACAGAAAAGCGAAAATGGCGATGTCAACTTCACGCTTAAGCCCTTCGTATTTTATTTTTGTCCATTAATCTGAGCACAAAATAACACAACTTTCTTTTTTAAGAAATATTGAAATTAAAAAAAAAATTTGCAAATTTGCGATCTTTTTTAAATATTTATGGCACAAGGCAGCATAAAATGAGCGCAATACAGCACAATTTTACCCTCGCAAATCAAAAAATTTTTTCACACACAAGCACAATAAGGAAAGAAGACATCCAAGTAATATTTTTAGAAAATTTAAAATAAGCAACTTACATAGATCTTCTGCTATAAAATTTTCAAAAAAAGAATGCTACCTATTTTGATCGGTGCATCCGCAACAAAATGTCTGTGACACCCAAAACCATTTTCTTTTTGGTTGAAAATAAAACAGAGTTTAATAATTAGAATGTTTAAATGCTTTGATAACTTGCATCACACAGTTACCACCGCAGATGAAATATGAAAACCATGGGTTCCTGAAAAACTTAAGAAGTATTTTTCTCATTTTCGATTTGCTTTGGAGTTAGGTGCCAGTTATAGCTATCATTGAAACTCATCATTGAAAATTTTAACGTTCATGGGGCTCTATTGTAGCAATCTTCAAAGGGGTCATTGAAGTCGAGAAAACCGCGTAGAGCTATTAAATGAGAGGGTGCATTTTGGAGAGGTCGAGTATTTGAAGATAATTTTTTGACATTAGCTTTCACACCTAGGTTAGTTGAGTACCAATAGGGTTTCAAAGGAAAAATTCAAAAATGTCCTACTTACTTACTACTTACATTTGCTTTTTGGTTTTTTGCATATAACTCGAAAACGGAGCAAAATTTCATTTGGAGAGGGGAGGGGGGGGGGGGTGCAAAAGCACCCTTTTTGGTTTTTTGCATATAACTCGAAAACGGAGCAAAATTTCGAGATAATTCTGAAAACCTTTTTTGTAGAGAATAAAATTTACCATCGAAATGGATTTTTGAAAAAAATAAAAAAAATTTTAGTTAGCTAAATTTAAAAAAAATCATTGCAAACAAAAGTGCAAAACCGCATTTTATGGCGAAAAAACGTTTTTTAATGCTTTTTTAGGTATGGTTATTTCGAAAAGGTATCTTTACAAAAAAATTTGAGTTTCTTTTTCAGTGTCATTATATTAGACTATAACATTTTTATGGATAGGAAAAAATTGATTTAAGAAAAAATTATTAATATCTGTCGCACTTGAAAATTGTATAAAAATACAATTTGGAGTGATTTCGAATTTTTAATTCTAATTTGTATTGCCTTAAATTTTTTTCTTTTAAATTGTTTGTATACCTACTTTAAGCAAAATTATTTAGATTAGTTAAATCAGCTTACATTAACTATTAACATATCCAAGCAATAGACAGAAAAGGTACGAAAAACACAGTTTTCGAAAATAAACCTTGTTGTTTAGCGAGCCAAAACACCATCTACTTTCAAAAATTTTTCATATATTCTTATTCCTACGACTCTAATGCAGCTTTTGGCAGGTATTATAATTTAAATCTGAGCAGTATTTTTTTCGCCTAACCTTGCTAAAATCTGTTGCAATTGCATCAATTTCATAACCTAATTCCATAGCACAGAGAAGAGTAGGTAGGTACCTAATTTACAATGAAGAAGTATGTTATCATGAACTTTAAATACTCTCAAATATTTTAGGGATAAATTATTTACTGATGATTGAAACTGGCCTGTCACCCCTCTTCATTAAAACCTTAAAATTACAAATAGATTACATTCTAAAAGTGCTTAATATGGCGGATACACGACTCCCGAAAATAGTAGCCTTAAAAACAATTAGAAGTAAATCAAGTTGGTATGCGGAATGGCTAGAGTTAGCTCAACGTTGTAATTTGGAAGATGATTTAAGTATTGAAAACGCATCTAATTGGAGAACAGTGTTGTACAATCTAATATCCAAGGTTGATGAATACTATGCAGTTAAGTATAGAGAAGATGCTACGGAGTCAATACACAGGGGAATTTACAGCCGTTTGAATCACAATTTACAACAGAAGAACTACTTTAAGGATGAAAACAGTGTGCAATTAATATCAACGATAGTGAAACTTCGAGGAGAAATGCTCTGTCTAAATTATATACCTCACAGGGAGGACTTACCGTGCGTTTGCCAACTTTGCAATCTAGAAGAAAGAGAGGATATCTTCCATTTCATGGGAAAATGTCCCATTCTTCGTGAAACGAGAATGAGCGTTTTTGGAAAAAACTATCTTAGTGAAGTGGAATGTATGGCCCTCTTAAACGATCTCAATGTTACGCAACTATACAGCTTCTCCAAAATTGCTTTAGATTACAGAGATAGAATAATGAGTGATTGCTTTTAAACAAAAAATGATTAGCTTTGGTTATAAAAACTATTTAATTATGTATTTTTATAATTTCAAATAAACAAATAATTCAATTTATTTATTAATTATACCTTAGAAAGAGAAATTGGAAACACAATTGTCAATCAGGCAGACGGCAATGCCACGCTTAAATGTTTTTGTACTTTATTTATTTTATTTCAAGAGTTCAAATAAAACAACTAACTAACTAACTAACTAACTACATGAAAATTTTGCCATTCCAAATAGGGGCATTTCATTGATTTAGGCGGACAAAATAAGAAAATCCCTACTTGTCGTATCGTAAAACACTAAACTGCATACTAGAATTAGTTAAAATGCTTCATCTCGTGTTATGATGTTTAGCTTGATGCTCTTCGCTGGTGATCTACATACTGTACCGATCTTAAGTGAACAGTTATAAGCCAAAAAATGTTACTCAATTCATTTTTATTTCTTATCGCGTGTTAAAGTAAGTTATTTTGTTTAGTGTTGTGATTAAAAATAAAATTATATCTATTAGAATTCGTAAAAAAAATGTGCAACAAAGTGCAACTTCTTGTCGTTTTTTGTGTTTAAAAGTGTTAGTTTAAAAAATAAGATCTTCTTGGTTTGTAAATACTTACGTATTTTTAATTGGTTTCAGGGACACCTAGTTGTTGAAAAATAGAGTAAAAGTGACCAGTAAATGGTTGTACGACAAAAATAAACACCCAATATCTACTTTGCAAGTAGTAAAGAAGCGGTTGTTATTTTTAATTTTCTCAAAAACTAACAAAACATTTTTACATATAAAATATTGGTATTTTATTAAAAATTAAGAAGAATTTTGAATTCAAAATAAATTGTTATATTGCAAAACTTTTCAAAAAACTAGTTTGAAAAAAAAAATATTTGTATATATATTTAGTTTGTTCAAAAACCATTTTTCAAAAAACTTAATTTGAAAAGAATATTAGAGAATAAATTCTTGGCTTTTTAAAAAGCTATAGCGTGATATTGTAAGAACCTATTGCCATTGCTTTTTAATATTTGCTTTCTATTTTTAATCAACGTTTTAGAAAAATGCCCCTCCCACTTAACCGGGGAAAAAAGTCTGGGACAAGCAGCACACCAGGCACATAGCCAGAGGGGGGGCTTGAGGGGCTGAAGCCCCACCCGAAAATCTAAACAAAACTTTAAACCTTTCTAATATATTAAATTCAAATCTATAAAAATAAGGAGACTATCCAGGTAGGAATAGTTTATTTGAATTTAGCTAAAGTTCTCAACTACTTGAAAATACTTCGTTAAAAAGCAAGAGACTATTTAGATGTTTACAATTTTTTATTGAATTTTGAAAACTCTTTAGGTATTTTATATAACTCTAAAAGCTATTAAAATGAGGAGAATATTCTACATATGTATACCTACATTTTATTTGATTTGAAATTGGAATCAATAAACGACTTCAGTTATTGCCAAAAAATTGCAAATTAAAATAACCAAAAATTCTATAAGATTTCAGAGTAAAACAAACCAAAATAAATAAAAATAGTGATATGCGCGTTACCAAAACATATTATTTAAAATAACTTTCAGCTTGCGGAATTTTATATTTATATGTTATGATTAAGAGCAAAAAAATATTGGAAGTTCCGTTTAAGAGATATTTAACAATAAAATTTGGATATGAAGAGTTTTGCTGCAAATGATTGGATATGGTCGATTTCCCCAGATGGTCAACCACAGATCCCTACGCATACGGAAGAATCCCACAAAAAAGTATAAGCTCTCATAGTAAAATGTATTTTATGAACCCGGGGATAGTTCGGGTGAATTTTCACGAACTTTGAATTTTACCTGATATTTTTGTTCCGGCATGGGAACTTTAATACTTTTTTTGGATTCGTAGTATAAATCTATTATGACGGAGCGTACGATAAGGCTATTAAATTTTTATCATTATTAAAACCCTTTTGGTTTTGTTAAGCTTAGGTTTTTAAAATTAAAATTATTTGAGTCCAGATATCCAGAATGAAATCCTGGAGATATGTTCTGATATTGTAACAACTGAAATAACTAAACGGGCTATAAGTTCAAGTTGTATCAGTATCCTCGCTGACGAAACAATGGATGTTACTGGGTGTGAACAACATTCGGTATGCTTTTGATATATCGACTGTTTAACAGATCCCAAAAGTTGTATGCTTCGGGAAGATTTTGTAGGTTTTGTTCCTGTTGATGACTAAACTTCTGAAAACTTGACAAAAACCATACTGCAGCGATGTGAAGAGCTGTATCTTGATATGAAGAATTGTGTGGGCCAAGGCTATGATAGAGCCGCAAATATGGCAGGTCACTTAAGTGGAGTACAGTGCAGGATAAGGCATGCAACAGTATCCAAACGCTTGGTATGTACACTGTGCAAGCCATCGCTTGAACCTGGCTCTGTCTAATGCCATGTCAAGTCCTGCAATTCAAATTGCCTTGGTGTAGTATCATCATCATCATCGTGTCCTGTAACCCCGGCTGGGGCATAGGGCGTCAACAAAACGTCTCCATCCTTCACGGTCTGCTGCAAGGTACTTTAGCTGTGGCCACGTCTTTCTCTGGGATTCTGCTTCCGCTAAGACAGTTGATTTCCATGTTGTTCTTGGTCTTCCAACCCGCCGTGCACCCTGAGGATTCCATTCAAAGGACTGCTTTGCAATTTCATTGTTTGGTTTCCTCAGTGTGTGACCAATCCAACGCCATTTACGCTTTCTTATGTCGACGTCCAGCCGCTCTTGACTTGTCCTGCGCCACAATTCCTCATTTGATATTATTTGTGGCCAGCGAATCTTTAGGATATGGCGAAGACAGCGATTCACAAAAGCCTGCAATTTCTTCGAAATGATAGACGTGACTTTCCAGGTTTCACAAGCATATAACAGCACGGATTTGACATTGGATTCGAAGAATCTCAACTTAGTGCGTAAGGAGATTTGACTTGATTTCCAGATTGGGGACAGAGTACCGAAGGCAGCACGAGCTTTATTTATTCTACTTTTAACGTCCAGATCCGTACCACCGTTTGCAGAGACAATACTGCCAATGTAGTTGAACTGTTCCACTACTTCAACTGGCGTCTCCTGTAGAATAATACGCTGCTGTGTGGAGCGGCCTGTGAGCATTATTTTTGTCTTTTTGCTGTTTATTCTTAGACCACTCGACTCTCCCTTCACTTGCAGTGTTTGGCACATCCCGTTCAGCCCACTGATGTTATTTGCCAGTAGACATATGTCATCGGCATAGTCTAAATGACTGAGCCTTTCGAACGGTCTCCATTGAATGCCCTGTCGCTCTGCTGTACCTACACTGGCCGTCAATACGTCGTCCATCGCCAGCAGGAAGAGAATTGGCGATAGAACATCCCTTGTCTCACACCCTGTTGCACTACAAAGGAGTCGGATAGCTGCCCGTTGTGCAAAACAAAACACCTTGCGTTGTTGTAGGACTCTTTAATAATGGCAACTATTTTTGGTGGAATTCCTCTACCAAGCAACGATCTCCATATACATTCTCGGTTAACTCGATCAAAGGCTTTCTCAAAATCCACGAACATGAGGTAAAGCGGTGATTGAAATTCCATTGACTGCTCGAGGACGATACGCAGGGTGTTGATATGGTCGACACACGATCGACCACTGCGGAAGCCAGCTTGATGCCTCTTGAGTGTAGACTCGATTCTCTCCTTTATTCGCTCGAGAATGATGGTTGCCATTAGTTTTGGGAAAACGGACAAAACGGTGATACCACGCCAATTGTTGCAATTCTTTAAGTCACCTTTCTTTGGCAACTTAACAATCACACCATCCTTCCAATCCCTGGGATAGCTTTCGTTTTCCCAAATGTTTTTTATCAACGGATGTAAAATACTAGCCGCTGTTACGGGATCGGCTTTCAGGAATTCAGCTGGTATTCCGTCCAGTCCAGCTGCCTTGTTGTTTTTGAGGAGATTTATTGATGTCTGGATTTCCGATTCTGACGGGGGTTCGATGTCAATACCCCTATAGGACCTGCGCATCTCGTTTAGTTGGGGCACTTCAGCACTCTGCTCAACTGAATCCTCATTAAGCAGGGCACAAAAATGGTCCTTCCATCTACGAAGCTGATCCTCAATTGATACCAAAAGTGTGCCATCCACATCCATTACAGGATGATTGGTGTTGCTTTTTTTCCCGATAACATCTTTGGCTATTTGGTACAATTCCCGGATATCTCCTCTTCTGGCAGCGATTTCCGCATTATCTGCGAGTCCATCTACCTTCACCCTCTTGTCACGTCTCACACAGCGATAGACCATCTTATGTGCAATGCGGTACTCTCTTCGCAAGTCAGCCTTTCGTTGAACATCTGCTTCAGCAGTAGTAAGTGAAATTAATTTCTTCCACAACCATTCAAATGCAAATATAACTTTCTAAACTGTCATTAAAAAACACGCACCAGAGAGCCGAAAAACTCGACTTCTACGCCTTTGTGAAACAAGAGTCATTGAAATGCATGACAGTTTTATTTCCTTAATAGAGCTTTTCAAATGCATCTCAATAAGTTTTGAAGAAATAACGAGCAGAACGTGGGCGATATGTCTTCGAAAGCATCAACACTTGGCAGCGATCTAAAGAAGGGATTTCCTAGTAAGCCTCATTGTGTGCGAAAAACTATTCTGTTTAACGCTGCCCTTATCAGTTTTCCTACAGAGCTATTTCTGCAATCGACCGCACAAAAGAAGTTTGGAGTTCTCTTAAGAACATAAGAGAAAATGCCGAACATTTTTTCAGAGAGGCTTTTCAATCCGCATATCCCAAGTTGCCCAAGACTTATTTGAAGTTCAATTAAGAGCTCCAAGAACTTCATTGAAACAAACACTGCGATCCAATCCAGAAACCTCTTTTACTGAAGCCTATTTTAGAGTGTCTAAACAGACTCATTGCAAAAATTCGTTAATACAAAATCTTACGGACAGATTCATGGACAACGAAGACGTTCTACCATCGCATCGTTTCAAGCTCTTCTCCCAGGTTTTGCCGCAGTTGAGCGAGTGAACGAAATGGAAAAACTAACATAATGATTTTGATAATACAATTTCTTTGGTTTTGGCCACGCTTCCAGTGACCATAGCTGGTGCTGAAAGAACCTTTTCAACTATGAAAAGGATTAAAATAGTATACCGAAGCGTTATGGAGAATGAAAAATTAAGCTCTCTTGCTGATATCTGTTCATTCGCATATTAATGTGGATCCAGATAACGTGATTGAAGTCATGTGAAAAAAATCAAGACGTCTTCTGCTTTAAGAAAATGTGTACAGAAAAAATATTTAAGTATGTTCTATTTAAAAACTAATAAAAATCAATAAATTGGTATAATTTTAGTTTTTTGTTTAAAGAATTTCTCGTAAAAGCAAGCCCCCTCCAAAACAAAATCCTGGCTACGGCACTGCAACACACTCTAGCTCTTTGGCACACTTTATGCAAACCACCCTGTATATCTAACGACAACCGACTAATAGCTTATATGCTCTTGAAAAATGTCTATTATCATTGAATAAATATAAATAGAAAAGACACCGCATTACTCAAAGCGCTACTAGAAGGTGTATGGCCAATAGAAACAAATAAATAGAAATTATGAAACTTTTGCGTACGCAAACCAATTCTCAAAGGGATATTTATTTATTTAATATTTCCTTTATTACTGGTTTCCCTGACGATTATGGGTCAATTTATTATTTTGTATTTAAATTTTGTTTACAATTTGTGTTATAAGGTATGTTGGTATTGGTTGTTTTTGTTTTTTTTTGTTGCCATGACTATGATTTTTCAAGCTAAGCAGAAGATTTTATTTTTCTTATTGAAATAGAGAACAAAATTATTTGAGGATAGTCTTATTATTATTTCATAATGTGTTTAGATAAAAAAAAATATATGTGGGAAGCTTAGAGACTTATTGATTTTGATTATTTATGCAGGGTGGAGGGTTCATTTTCGTTTAGTTTCTTGTATTATTTCTGCGAAAATAGTTTTTGCTCTTAGATTTTAAAAAGGGATGTAGCGACATATGTACTGTACATACGCATGTACTGGCTCAGTAGAGTAAGTCATATTTTAAACAAGATAAACACTTTGTTTTTGAAACCGTTTTGTCACCTTTCGGAAGCTAAAGTGCGTGGCTTCAACCATGAGAAGTGCAACACGTCCATTGCTAGGACATTACTTATAACATCTTGCTCAGAAGCTCTTATTGATGTCTTAATGTCATAATGTTTCTCCTCTGTAGGAGTATCCACGCATATGAAGCTTTAGTTGGTGAATTCAGAACTGAAGCGATTTGTCATGAAGCATCGACAGATCCACACCTAGATAGACGTTGGTTTTGGTCTTGATAACAGTCGATACACTGTGTTCAAAAATCAGTCTTTGATAAATGCTTAAATGTTATTCTGTCATTATTTTGTCGTAAAATAAAATTCGATCGAGCTGTTGAATAAAAACCAAATCACTTTCTTTTCCAAGATGACGGCCTTCTCCTTACCCCGGGAAGGCAACCCACAAACTTGGTTTTATATTGAGAAGATATAGCCAAACACAATTCGTACAAAAAAATTTGCCCATCGATTAATGAAATTTTAATACATTTTTTGACAAAATTAGCTTCACCATGAAGTTCTTGCACGATTTTCTCTGAATCTATTAATTGTATAAAAAAAAAAAAGTTGGTTAATCTTTTTCGTGTAAGATTACATAAGCTACACATTCTTTCAAAAAAAACTGCTAGTTTTCGTGAACTAAAAAAACATTTGAATTTTACCCCCCCTCCTAAAAAATTAAACCCCGGCCCAAATCTACGGAACTTTTAAGGAAATGCTGAAGACGTCAAAACAAAGCTCTCCACCGAATTTCAGCTTTGACGGAATTTTTTCGAAGTTTTGCCATTTGTTTGTCTTATTTTCCTAGGCTATTCCTTTTTCTCTCTAAGAAATCCTTAGTTAAAATGTATGAATTTAGCGTACTTTCATACTATCTTGTTTAAGACGAAAGCTAACAACTAATTAATGATATTCTCAATGATGAATGAAGGTATTTGGAAGATTCAAAAAGAATTTCGAAGCAAAATGTTCATACTTTAGAATGACCATAAACATTAATTCGAAAAAAGAAATTACCGCGAGTTTTTTTTTAAACAATTTGCATCAAAACGCATTCCTTTTTTATGTTTAGATTTAAATATCTTAAAAACGTGACTTGCTAGAGCAATTTCTAGGCCAGATTCGAAATCAGCGCATCAAAACCACCAAAAAAAGTATATCTTGGTTCATGTTAAAGACAAAAATTCAAATGTTGTCACGCAAAGTAGTAAATTAGTGTTTCTAGTGGATTTTCGGAAACAGTAAGAACACGTCAATTTTCAACTAGCGCTTGAGTCCAAATGGGTTGCCGCAGAACAAAAACCTAAAACAGAGATTTTTTGGAAATTGTTTATGCTTTTGTTATGCATAAGCATGATAGTAAATTTCGTTTTTAATTAGTCTGCATTTTGAATGTTTATTCTTCATCATAAACTTTCTTTGTTCAAATCATCGCTATAGAGCCATTGTCTAAAAGTCTCTTGTCTGTTGTTCCATTGGTAGGTATATGTTGCATAGTAACACTATACTTTTCAAGTGTTGTTTCAATTTTGTTTATATTTCAAGTAGAGACCAAAACGTCTCATCATTAAATTCATTTTGATTTAAGACAGAATGTTTATGCATACCACATCACTTTTTTATCTCGTTTAAGCATCCAATATGAATTTCATATTTGATGCATTTGTTTATCTATGCGTACATATGTATAAGAGTAAATCTGTGGTTGATATTTCCACATTTAATTTTTGTAAGTTAGTCTTAAGTACAAAACTCCAAAAAATAAATATACCTCTTTATTTAATAAAACGAAGCTCGACAAATCTTTTATTTCGCGGCATAACACTTTCAATTGCTCTCTGATGTAATTCACGAATAATGGATAGTTTTCAAGCCATAAGTAAAAACCTCCCAAAAAATCCACTTTTGCATAATTTTTTGCATTTTTGTCCACGTTGCGTCACGAAATTTTATTCGAAAACCTCAGATTCCGATTCAGCACCCCCGAAACCATAAAGCAGGGAACAAATCAAAACTTCTCCACTATTTAAATAAATAAAATAAATGCTAAAAACACAATATGACTGGACTAAATCGCAATGTAACGAAAACGATGGATTTTGAACGATAATCGTAATTCGTTATACGGGCCCTGCATTGGGATTGGTCTAATCATCTGGCCTCAGTGCCACGGTGTGTTGTGTATCGGCTTTTGAATCACTTGATTCATGGATCTCTCCCAGATTACGGCAAAGGGCTTTTCAATAAATATGAGCAAAACGAAATACTCGTTAAATAGCTAAATCCATGCTAAACAGCTTGGTGGTAACACACACAGGTTGTTTTTTTTTTTTTTTTTTTTTTTTTAACACTTCAGATTCTTTGTTGTAGTGAGCTTAGAGCAAGCTGTAAACCTACAATCAGAGGCTCATCATAAGTGCATGTGTTAGTGGTTAGTAAAATAATGCGAGCTAACACATGCATTACAATAAATTTATACATTTAGAAAACAAAACAAATAAACAAAATTAAACAATACATAAACAATTAAAACATTTAAATTAAATATAATCAAAAACTAAAAAAACAATCACGAAAGTGGAGCACTGGTTCGAAACAATTTTTTTAATCCCATCTTACTAATGTTAAAATCAACAGAGGAGCCATTTAAATTAAAGATCTTGCACATACGGTTAAGAGGCTCATGTATACCGTAGTTAGTTCTATGGAAATTTACATGTAAAAGTTCAAATCTTCGCAGATGGTGAGATCCTCCACGGTAATTTATGCCAATACAGGCTAACAAGTCAGGAGCATCAATTTGACCATTTATAAGTTGGTGAAGAAATATTAGATCATTATTAACCCGCCTTTGATATAATGTTTGAACCTGCAGTAGCTGGATCCTATGTTCATAAGGTGGAAGGTTGAATGGATCAGCCCAAGGTAGACCTTTCAGAGAAAAACGAATGAATTTATGTTGTATTGCTTCAATACGATTTTTATGAATTTCATAAAAGGGAGACCATACTTGAGAGGCGTACTCTAGGTGAGGTCGTACATAACAATTGTATAAGGAAAGAGTAACGTACGGATCGTCAAATTCCTTTGCCCAACGTTTTATAAACCCAAGCATTGAGCTTGCTTTATTAACAATGTAGTTAATGTGTTCAGTGAATTCTAAATTTGAGCTAAAGTTAACACCTAAGTCCTTGAAACTAAAGACTCGACAGAGCTTGTGTTGTGAAATAGAATAATTAAAAGCATTTGCAAGTCGCTTTCTTGAGAAAGTAATTGTTTGGCATTTAGCAGGGTTAAGAGAAAGACCGTTTTTATCACACCAAAGAGCGAAACTGTCAATATCGGTTTGCAAAAGAAAGTGGTCGTGGTTAGCTTTTATTGTCTTAAAAATCTTCATATCATCAGCAAATATAAGAATATCACTTGAACGTATACATGAGACTACATCATTTATAGCAAGAATAAATAGAAATGGGCCTAGGTGACTTCCCTGGGGCACACCGGAGTGAGCCTTGAATGAGTGTGAAAGACAGTTTCTAAATTTGACCTGGTAGGATCTATTTTCAAGGTATGATTTTATCCAGGTGATAAAGAATGTTGGAAACCCTAAAGATTTTAGTTTGAAAATAATAATGTTGTGACTAAGTTGGTCGAACGCTTTAGAGAAATCAGTGTATATACAATCCATTTCACTTCCATTTTCCAACGCGTTAGAACATTTATGCAAGAATGTAAGTAGGTTTGTTACTGTTGATTTTCTTCTCACAAACCCATGCTGTTGTTCACATATTATATTCTTGGTATGGAATGCTAAAGTCTCGCACACAACTTGTTCAAAGAGCTTTGGAATACATGATAGTTTGGATATAGGTCTATAATTCGAAATATCAGTTTTATCACCTTTTTTAAAAACTGGAGTTAGAAATGAAGTTTTCCATAAACAGGGAAATTTCCCTGATTTAATAGAAAACTCAAATAAAAATTGAAGAGGCTCAGCCAGTATATGTCTACACTTTTTCAATAATATTGGTGGAATTCCATCTGGTCCAGATGAAAAATCATCGTTTAACGATGAGAGTAAGTCTAAAACAGTACTCTGTTGCACAGCAATATTGTCGCAACTCGTTTGCGCATAGGAATGTAAATTTCTAAAATAATCTTCATCAACATCAAGAGGTGTGTCCACAAAAGAGTTACGGAAATTGTTCGCAAAGGCGTTGCAAATATCAATAGTCTCTTTTAACACACAATTTTCATATATAAAATTTGCGGGGTAACCATCCGAATTTTTCTTCGAGTTTACAAACTTCCAAAATGCTTTAGGGTCTTCTTTAAGAGATGTTCCCATTTCGTATACATGATTAGTGTACAGAAACTTAGAAAGAGATTTAAATTCTTCAAAAAGGGCCATGTAAGAGTTGTGGTCAACTGAAGAAAGAGTTTTTAAATATATTTTCCATGCTCTATTTCTTCTATTTCGAAGTAACCTTAACTCTTTCGTATACCAGGAGTGGCAAAAGCTCGAATTTTTTAATATTTTTATAGGGATAGTATTATTTATGCAATTAATAAGTATGGTATTAAAGTTATTAACTGCTTCGTCAATATTACTAGATACTGATATACTATCAATACCAGATCTAGCTAATTCTTCTGAGAGCAACTGAAAGTTTGCCTTTCTGAAGTCAAAAGTATATGAGCGATCATAAGCGTTGCTATTTTTTATAATATGACTGCTCAAGTCAGCTCAGTTGTTTTTCATTCAAAATTATTCGAAGTTCAGCCAAATTTATTAAAAATTGTAATGGTTCTGAAAGAGTTATAATTAAAATAAGAATTATCCTGATAATTAGTGAGCTAGTAACAGTTCCGACATTTTGTTGAAATTAATTAACTTAATACAAAGTTCGAAACGATTTTACTTGCTCAGTAGTTGTTGTATTAATTTTGAGATCTCCTCTCTTTTTATGGCCATAACATCTTAGAATCACATTATTTCAATTATTATTTAGTCAATCAAAAAAATTATGTCATTCTCAAACAAAGTAAAAGTTTTCTAAAAATTATAAGTTGTTTCTAATCAAAACCTTATAACTCTATAAGATAATCTCCATCAGGTTTGTCTAGTAATAATGCGTAAACTACATCTATGAATATGCCCCAATAAGTTTTTAATTTCGTTTTCAACCGCGCGCCGGTACCTATTTGATTATTTTGTGTAAACAACACGTCTGTACCGTCACTATGATGTCATAAACAAAATTGTAATATAAGTAGTACAAGAACTTAGTCTGTTATATCTCTTTTTTTCAGTTCCTCGATTTTCGATTCAATCGATATCAAAACGCACGTACCAGACCCCTATATTCATATTATGGTGTTGCATTCCACAACCAAAGTAGCTGTTACTAGAAGCGCTCAAAGTAAATGACGGTAATATTTTTATTTTTAGTTCTTATACTTACAATCTTAACATCTACTTAATTATTTATTCAAAAGCCTTGATAGACCTTAAACTTGAATAAAATAGCTTTTTATGGCCTTTAGTTCAAAAAATGGCGTTTCGTCCGGCTTACTCACTTGGGCTCATCAGTGACATAGTGCGGGCCTTTGTCATACGCAATTTGTATTAAGTTCAGTTTAACTTTTTGGCAAAAAACCACTGTAAACTATGTATATCTAACAAGATTAGAGTTCCTAATCATTAAGCTGGAAGTTTCTTTGTCCGGGGCCGGGCATAGCTCCTATAAGGTTTTTTTACTATACAAATTCTATATAGTACTACTGAAATAAATCAGCCAAGTAGAAGACTAAGCATTAAGGATTGGACTTGTTGAATTATTTTTTCAGTAGTATGTATATAGAATTTGTATTATGTATACAAAAACCTTCTTATCTTTAAAATATTCATCATAAAATCGAACGATTTTCTAAACATTAATAAAAAGTTTTTGGCGTTTGGAAATTCTGTTTACCAACCTATATTCTTCTCCCATGCCTATCTCAAAAAAGTGATACTAGAATATTTGTATGCAGCTTATTTTATCTCCTGTATATTAAAAACTTTATCCAAATGATCAGATCAATTGAACTCAAGTTGGATACCTCAGCAATGCTATGCAGCTTTCGTATCAAGAAAATCAGTACATTTATTATTTATATACTAAGCTTTGAAAAAAAAAATTAATTTGAAAAGGCAACGAAAATCATTCAAAACTACAAATTCTAAAGAAAATTTAAGTTTCATATTAGAACACAACTAACATCCAAAGCAGACACTACAATCGTCCTGACACCCATCGTTTCCATAGCAATTCATAATAAACAAAAATAACAAACAATGCTATTATTGAAAAATTCCCTTTCGAATACACCAACTTTTTATAATTAAGGAAATTAATTTTATGTTATACACCAACCTCATCATAATATTTAAAGCGAAGGCAGAGCTACTATAAAATCATGCGGCCATTTTGCCCGGTGTCACCTTCTATTTATATTTATTCAATGGTATCATTAAACCATTGAATAAATATAAATAGAAGGTGACACCGGGCAAAATGGCCGCATGATTTTATAGTAGCTCTGCCTTCGCTTTAAATATTATGATGAGGTTGGTGTATAACATAAAATTAATTTCCTTAATTATAAAAAGTTGGTGTATTCGAAAGGGAATTTTTCAATAATAGCATTGTTTGTTATTTTTGTTTATTATGAATTGCTATGGAAACGATGGGTGTCTATAGTAGTATCATGAAAACGAACGATTGGGGCGACATCTAGATTATACGAAGAGAACTTCCTCTTGCGGGGTACTGGGGAGTGTTGAGTAGGTAAGAATATTCATATGAAGAAGGATAAAGCGATAATTCGAGAAGGGGAACATTGTATACTTAATTTGAAAGAGTTCGAGGGAGAGAAACATAAAACAATTTTACTGTGAATATGAAGATACATATGTAACGGGTGATTTTTTAAGAGGTTTAGAACTTTAAAAAAAAAAAAACACAAAAAATTCGAAAATATGAATGAAATATTTATTTGAATCGATAGTTTGAACCTTGCAATTTAATTTTTAAAGATAATTTCATGCAAATGTTGACCGCGGCTGCGTCTCAGGTAGCCCATCCGCTGAGTCCAATTTTGGCATACTCTTTCACACATATCGGCCGGTATCTCACGAATGAATGCATGGATGTTGGCTTCCAGTGCGTCAATCGAAGCGGGCTTGTCCCTATAGACATTAGCCTTGACATACTTCCACAAAAAATAATCTAATGGTGTCAAATCGCACGATCTAGGCGGCCAATTGACCGGCCCGAAACGTGAAATTAACTGTTCACCAAACTCGCCTCGCAATCGCGCCATTGTTTCGCGTGCTGTGTGGCATGTGGCACCGTCTTGTTGAAACCACATATCATGCAAGTCAAGAACTTCCATTTCGGGCAAAAAAAAGTTTGTTATCATCGCTCGGTAGCGTTCACCATTGACAGTAACGCTGCGATTCGCATCATCTTTGAAGAAATATGGCCCAATAATGCCGCCGGCCCATAAACCGCACCAAACAGTGGCTTTTTCGGGATGCATTGGTAGCTGTTGCAATGCTTCTGGCTGATCTTCACTCCAAATGCGGCAATTATGCTTATTTACGTACCCATTCAACCAAAAATGAGCCTCATCGCTGAACACAATTTTTCGATAAAAAATGAACATTGAACATTTCGAACCGAGCACCAATTTTGATAGTAAAATTCAATAATTTGCAAGCGTTGTTCATTTGTAAGACGATCCATGGTTAAATTGCAAACCAAACTGAAGCTGTTTGACAGTGACACAAGGTACTAAACACAGCTGTCAAAACCAGTGTTGCCAAAACCAAACCAGCTAAAAAATCACCCGTTATGTATTGAGGAAAAAGAAATAAATTTAAAGACAAATTTTTTTTGTCTCGAGTATTTTGTTTTTTTGTCGTTTGTTTTGATTACTTTTATTTTCATTCTATACAGTATATCTCGGTTATAAGAAACGTTTCAGAAGAAAACTTATAATATAAACATTTTTTATAACACCAATTTTCAATTTCCCTGTAAAGTTGGATGTACCTTTATAAAAATTCCTTAAAGCAATTAATATAATGTTTTAGATAAAACAATGAACAATTGGTTTTTAAAGATAACAGAAGAAAATGCAAGAGCTAGAAACATATTTATTTGTTTTATACAAAATTTAATACCTATTTCTTTTTTCTAAGAAAGAAACTCTTTTCTAATATCCGTATTTTTGATTAGAAAATAGTTTTTTTTTGTATCCGTGGTTAGGATATAAGGAAAACTTGGTAAAAAGAAACAAAGTTTGTGGCATTTCGGTGTATCTTATAGGCGTTATGTACTGTATTTTATAAATGCACGCATAGGTACACTGCGCATTTAATTATGTATGTATGTTTGTATGTAGGTAGTTAGTGAGAAAAGAACAAATTTGAATTTTGTGTCCCTTCATCTTCATGAACTTCTATGGATGTAGTTGTTGTATGTTGGTTGTATGTTCGTTGATGAATTCGTTTTATTTTGTTTATATTTCTGCATTTTCATTCATTTGCTCTTAGAAACTTTTTATGAATTTTGTTTTTATGTTTTTTTTGTAGGTATTTGATTTTGTTCAAGAGGAAGGGGTTATATCGCTTTTTGGCTTTGTCAGACATATACATATGCATACCTATAGATAAGTTTAATTTTTATGGGATATTATTATATATTTATTTTCATTATGTTTTTCTTGACCTTGACCTAGTATAGGTTTGCTGAGGAAGAAGTGTTAGGATGGCTGTTCTGCTATACCTATGTACATTAGGTTTTAGAAAGAAGAAGTAATTTTAGTTCTGGGATATTTTCCAAAAAGTGGTCAAGAAAACCACTCAATTTTGCGTCGATATGTGGTCACAGTTACTTATAATGATTTGTTTTGCTTTTGTAACCTGGTGATAAGAAAATAGCGTAAAAAACTGCTCCTTAAAATTTTAAGAAATAATTTTGTAAGTACCTACCTACCTTAAATCTTCATGAAAGCCCCCGAAAAATCGATCGATTTTCTAGCTATTTCGATTATTTTTTCTTAATGGAATGCTCGCATTCTAAACTTATTTAAACTTGTTTTCTTTACATTATATAGCGTAGGTACTTTAATTGATATTCAGTCGATGCAATTGAGAAAAGAAAGTCAAAATATAACATTATAATCAATTTTGACCACATTCGACCCAAATTGTAATGGTTTTCTTGACCACTTTTCGAATTGTGGATTTTTTACATAAAAACGGCTGCGGGGTCCCGAAATTTAATTTTAGAAAATGTCCCAGTAAAATTATCTACTTCTTTCTAAACCTTTACAAGATCTAGCCCATTTGAAGTAAAAAAAAAATAAATCCGACTTTCCTAATGTACATAATGTATCAACGTATGTAAAATGTAAGTATGTATGTATGTAAATAGAAAGAAGTTCCAAAATTTTGAAAATACCTGGATAAATAATTAAAGTTAAACTTTATTATTTATTAATTTCAGAATTTAAAACATTTTTCTAAAAACTTCTGGGAACGAACACTATTTGCTAAATCAAGAATTGAATTGAATGGCAGTGATTTAATTTATTTTGAAGAAATAAGGTAAGGAAACAGACCATTCTATTTAAATAACTTGCAAATTAGCCGTTCGTACTGAGCTACCTACATTACATACTCGTGCACCTATAGGATTTTGTCAAAAAAGTCAGAGATTCAGAAAACTTATCTATTTAGGAAACCATCTTGTTTCCTTGGAAAAAAGAGTTTTTCTACCAAAAGGTAGGTTTAGATAGAGCAACAATATTAAACCGATTAATTCTTCAAAACCATTGAAAAATAAAGCTAGAAATGTTATTTTCATTTAAATTCCAAAAAAATAATTATGAAAACTTTAATATTTAAATATTCTACTCAACGAGACAAAATGTCTTTACATAGAATATATCCCAAAACATCGCAACACTGCTCGAGGATTCCCACAAAAACATAGTGGAAACTAACAACGTTGCGGATTATTTATTTGATTTTTTCACAAAAATTGAAAATTTTCAAATCAAATGCCTCAGCAAACAAAAAATAATAGCATACGATAGTACATACATACATCTCTTTGCAGACATACACCTACATGTATCCATCTCTATTCGAAATAAACAAATCAATTCGTAAATTCAAAACAAAATATGCGATGTATGTGTGTATGTATAATGCTCAACAGAAATAGGCCATGGCAAATATTTTTCCATTTTCTCTCTTATTCTATTTATTATTAAATGACAAAAACAGCTGACTCACTTATCTCCTTTACTCCCATTTTTATAGTGTATATCAAAATAATATTCTCCTCTCATTCTTACTACTTGTTCTTTATTCCTTATGATACTCCTATCCTACCATTCGTAGTCAAAATTTTTTGGCTATCTTAGCGCCACAACGCATACTACGCGTACTACAAAAAGCTATTCCATAGTAGTACTATAGTTTTTATATACAATGGTGTCAGGACGATTGTAGCATTGAATAAATATAAATAGAAGGTGACACCGGGCAAAATGGCCGCATGATTTTATAGTAGCTCTGCCTTCGCTTTAAATATTATGATGAGGTTGGTGTATAACATAAAATTAATTTCCTTAATTATAAAAAGTTGGTGTATTCAAAAGGGAATTTTTCAATAATAGCAATGTTTGTTATTTTTGTTTATTATGAATTGCTATGGAAACGATGGGTGTCAGGACGATTGTAGTGTCTGCTTTGGATGTTAGTTGTGTTCTAATATGAAACATAAATTTTCTTAAGAATTTGTAGTTTTGAATGATTTTCGTTGCCTTTTCAAATTAATTTTTTTTTTCAAAGCTTAGTATATAAATAATAAATGTACTGATTTTTTTGATACGAAAGCTGCATAGCATTGCTGAGGTATCCAACTTGAGTTCAATTGATCTGATCATTTGGATAAAGTTTTTTATATACAGGAGATAAAATAAGCTACATATATTCTAGTACCACTTTTTTGAGATAGGCATTGGAGAAGAATATAGGTTGGTAAACAGAATTTCCAAACGCCAAAAACTTTTTATTAATGTTTAGAAAATCGTTCGATTTTATGATGAATATTTTAAAGATAAGAAGGTTTTTGTATACATAATACAAATTCTATATACTACTGAAAAAATAATTCAACAAGTCCAATCCGTAATGCTTTGTCTTCTACTTGGCTGATTTATTTCAGTAGTACTATATAGAATTTGTATGGTAAAAAATCCTTATAGGAGCTCTGCCCGGCCCCGGACAAAGAAACTTCCAGCTTAATGATTAGGAACTCTAATCTTGTTAGATATAGTTTACAGTGGTTTTTTGCCAAAAAGTTAAACTGAACTTAATACAAATTGCGTATGACAAAGGCCCGCACTATGTCACTGATGAGCCCAAGTGAGTAAGCCGGACGAAACGCCATTTTTTGAACTAAAGGCCATAAAAAGCTATTTTAAATATTCATATTCAAGTTTAAGGTCTATCAAGGCTTTTGAATAAATAATTAAGTAGATGTTAAGATGTAAGTATAAGAACTAAAAATAAAAATATTACCGTCATTTACTTTGAGCGCTTATAGCAACAGCTAGTTTGGATGTGGATGCATCACCTGAATATGAATATAGGGGTCTGGTATGTGCGTTTTGATATCGAATTAAACGAAAATCGAGGAATTGAAAAAAAAAGAGGTATAACAGACTAAGTTCTTGTACTACTTATGTATATTACAATTTTGTTTATGACATCAGTGACGGTACAGACGTGTTGTTTACACAAAATAATTAAATAGGTACCGGCGCGCGGTTGAAAACGAAATTAAAAACTTATTGGGGCATGTTCATAGATAGATATTAGTTATAGAGTTATAAGGTTTTGATTAGCAACAACTTATAATTTTTAGAAAACTTTTACTTTGTTTGAGACTGACATAATTTTTTTGATTGACTAAATAATAATTGAAATAATGTGATTCTAAGATGTTATGGCCATAAAAAGAGAGGAGATCTCAAAATTAATACAACAACTACTGAGCAAGTAAAATCGTTTCGAACTTTGTATTAAGTTAATTAATTTCAACAAAATGTCGGAACTGTTACTAGCTCACTAATTTATATCAGGATAATTCTTATTTTAGTTATAACTCTTTCAGAACCATTACCATTTTTAATAAATTTGGCTGAATTTCGAATAATTTTGAATGAAAAACAACAACCTGTGTGTGTTACCACCAAGCTGTTTTAGCATGGAGTTATAGCTATTTAACGAGTATTTCGTTTTGCTCATATTTATTGAAAAGCCCTTTGCCGTAATCTGGGAGAGATCCATGAATCAAGTGATTCAAAAGCCGATACACAACACACCGTGGGACTGAGGCCAGATGATTAGACCAATCCCAATGCAGGGCCCGTATAACGAATTACGATTATCGTTCAAAATCCATCGTTTTCGTTACATTGCGATTTAGTCCAGTCATATTGTGTTTTTAACATTTATTTTATTTATTTAAATAGTGGAGAAGTTTTGATTTGTTCCCTGCTTTATGGTTTCGGGGGTGCTGAATCGGAATCTGAGGTTTTCGAATAAAATTTCGTGACGCAACGTGGACAAAAATGCAAAAAATGATGCAAAAGTGGATTTTTTGGGAGGTTTTTACTTATGGCTTGAAAGCTATCCATTATTCGTGAATTACATCAGAGAGCAATTGAAAGTGTTATGCCGCGAAATTAAAGATTTGTCGAGCTTCGTTTTATTAAATAAAGAGGTATCTTTATTGTTTGGAGTTTTACTTAAGACTAACTTACAAAAATTAAATGTGGAAATATCAACCACAGATTTACTCTTGTACATATGTACGTATAGATAAACAAATGCATCAAATATGAAATTCATATTGGATGCTTAAACGAGATAAAAAAGTGATGTGGTATGCATAAACATTCTGTCTTAAATCAAAATGAATTTAATGATGAGACGTTTTGGTCTCTACTTGAAATATAGACAAAATTGAAACAACACTTGAAAAGTATAGTGTTACTATGCAACATATACCAATCGAAGTACGAAGTCAACAGACAAGAGACTTTTAGACAGTGGCTCTATAGCGATGATTTGAACAAAGAAACTTTATGATGAAGAATAAACATTCAAAATGCAGACTAATTAAAAACGAAATTTACTATCATGCTTATGCATAACAAAAGCATAAACAATTTCCAAAAAATCTCTGTCTTAGGTTTTTGTTCTGCGGCAACCCATTTGGACTCAAGCGCTAGTTGAAAATTGACGTGTTTTTACTGTTTCCGAAAATCCACTAGAAAACACTAATTTACTACTTTTCGTGACAACATTTGAATTTTTGTCTTTAACATGAACCAAGATATACTTTTTTTGGTGGTTTTTGATGCGCTGATTTCGAATCTGGCCTAGAAATTGCTCTAGCACGTCACGTTTTTAAGATATTCAAATCTAAACATAAAAAAGGAATGCGTTTTGATGCAAATTGTCTTAAAAAAACCTCGCGGTAATTTCTTTTTTCGAATTAATGTATGAACATTTAGCTTCGAAATTCTTTTTGAATCTTCCAAATACCTTCATTCATCTTTGAGAAAATCATGAATTAGTTGTTAGCTTTCGTCTTAAACAAGGTAGTATGAAAGTACGCTTAATTCATACATTTTAATTAAGGATTTCTTAGAGAGAAAAAGGAATAGCCTAGGAAAATAAGAAAAACAAATGGCAAAACTTCGAAAAAATTCCGTCAAAGCTGAAATTCGGTGGAGAGCTTTGTTTTGACGTCTTCAGCATTTCCTTAAAAGTTCCGTAGATTTGGGCCGGGGTTTAATTTTTTAGGAGGGGGGTAAAATTCAAATGTTTCTTTATTTCACGAAAACTAGCAGTTTTTTTTGAAAGAATGTGTAGCTTATGTAATCTTACACGAAAAAGATTAACATATTTTTTTCATACAATTAATAGATTCAGAGAAAATCGTGCAAGAACTTAATGGTGAAGCTAATTTTGTCAAAAAATGTATTAAAATTTCATTAATCGATGGGCAAATTTTTTTGTACGAATTGTGTTTGGCTATATCTTCTCAATATAAAACCAAGTTTGTGGGTTGCCTGCCCGGGGTAAGGAGAAGGCCGTCATCTTGGAAAAGAAAGTGATTTGGTTTTTATTCAACAGCTCGATCGAATTTTATTTTACGACAAAATAATGACAGAATAACATTTAAGCATTTATCAAAGACTGATTTTTGAACACAGTGTATCGACTGTTATCAAGACCAAAACCAACGTCTATCTAGATGTGGATCTGTCGATGCTTCATGACAAATCGCTTCAGGTCTGAATTCACCAACTAAAGCTTCATATGCGTGGATACTCCTACAGAGGAGAAACATTATGACATTAAGACATCAATAAGAGCTTCTGAGCAAGATGTTAAAAGTAATGTCCTAGCAATGGACCTGTTGCACTTCTCATGGTAAAAGCCACGCACTTTAGCTTCCGAAAGATGACAAAACGATTTCAAAAACAAAGTGTTTATCTTGTTTAAAATATGACTTACTCTACTGAGCCAGTACATGCGTATGTACAGTATATATGTCGCTACATCCCTTATTAAAATCTAAGAGCAAAAACTATTTTCGCAGAAATTATACAAGAAACTAAACGAAAATGAACCCTCCACCCTGCATAAATAATCAAAATCAATAAGTCTCTAAGCTTCCCACATATATTTTTTTTTGTATCTAAACACATTATGAAATAATAATAAGACTATCCTCAAATAATTTTGTTCTATATTTCAATAAGAAAAATAAAATCTTCTGCTTAGCTTGAAAAATCATAGTCATGGCAACAAAAAAAAACAAAAACAACCAATACCAACATACCTTATAACACAAATTGTAAACAAAATTTAAATACAAAATAATAAATTGACCCATAATCGTCATGGAAACCAGTAATAAAGGAAATATTAAATAAATAAATATCCCTTTGAGAATTGGTTTGCGTACGCAAAAGCTTCTTAATTTCTATTTATTTGTTTCTATTGGCCATATACCTTCTAGTAGCGCTTTGAGTAATGCGGTGTCACTTCTATTTATATTTATTCAATGATTGTAGTGTCTGCTTTGGATGTTAGTTGTGTTCTAATATGAAACTTTAACTTAAATTTTCTTTAGAATTTGTAGTTTTGAATGATTTTCGTTGCCTTTTCAAATTAATTTTTTTTTTCAAAGCTTAGTATATAAATAATAAATGTACTGATTTTCTTGATACGAAAGCTGCATAGCATTGCTGAGGTATCCAACTTGAGTTCAATTGATCTGATCATTTGGATAAAGTTTTTAATATACAGGAGATAAAATAAGCTGCATACAAATATTCTAGTATCACTTTTTTGAGATAGGCATGGGAGAAGAATATAGGTTGGTAAACAGAATTTCCAAACGCCAAAAACTTTTTATTAATGTTTAGAAAATCGTTTGATTTTATGATGAATATTTTAAAGATAAGAAGGTTTTTGTATACATAATACAAATTCTATATACATACTACTGAAAAAATAATTCAACAAGTCCAATCCTTAATGCTTAGTCTTCTACTTGGCTGATTTATTTCAGTAGTACTATATAGAATTTGTATAGTAAAAAAACCTTATAGGAGCTATGCCCGGCCCCGGACAAAGAAACTTCCAGCTTAATGATTAGGAACTCTAATCTTGTTAGATATACATAGTTTACAGTGGTTTTTTGCCAAAAAGTTAAACTGAACTTAATACAAATTGCGTATGACAAAGGCCCGCACTATGTCACTGATGAGCCCAAGTGAGTAAGCCGGACGAAACGCCATTTTTTGAACTAAAGGCCATAAAAAGCTATTTTATTCAAGTTTAAGGTCTATCAAGGCTTTTGAATAAATAATTAAGTAGATGTTAAGATTGTAAGTATAAGAACTAAAAATAAAAATATTACCGTCATTTACTTTGAGCGCTTCTAGTAACAGCTACTTTGGTTGTGGAATGCAACACCATAATATGAATATAGGGGTCTGGTACGTGCGTTTTGATATCGATTGAATCGAAAATCGAGGAACTGAAAAAAAGAGATATAACAGACTAAGTTCTTGTACTACTTATATTACAATTTTGTTTATGACATCATAGTGACGGTACAGACGTGTTGTTTACACAAAATAATCAAATAGGTACCGGCGCGCGGTTGAAAACGAAATTAAAAACTTATTGGGGCATATTCATAGATGTAGTTTACGCATTATTACTAGACAAACCTGATGGAGATTATCTTATAGAGTTATAAGGTTTTGATTAGAAACAACTTATAATTTTTAGAAAACTTTTACTTTGTTTGAGAATGACATAATTTTTTTGATTGA
Organism: Dasysyrphus tricinctus; assembly: GCA_963921185.1. Classification (NCBI taxonomy): domain Eukaryota; kingdom Metazoa; phylum Arthropoda; class Insecta; order Diptera; family Syrphidae; genus Dasysyrphus; species Dasysyrphus tricinctus. The sequence goes on along the minus strand of OY992532.1, from coordinate 167,764,507 downwards.
CTAAATAATAATTGAAATAATGTGATTCTAAGATGTTATGGCCATAAAAAGAGAGGAGATCTCAAAATTAATACAACAACTACTGAGCAAGTAAAATCGTTTCGAACTTTGTATTAAGTTAATTAATTTCAACAAAATGTCGGAACTGTTACTAGCTCACTAATTATCAGGATAATTCTTATTTTAATTATAACACTTTCAGAACCATTACAATTTTTAATAAATTTGGCTGAACTTCGAATAATTTTGAATGAAAAACAACAACCTGTGTGTGTTACCACCAAGCTGTTTAGCATGGATTTAGCTATTTAACGAGTATTTCGTTTTGCTCATATTTATTGAAAAGCCCTTTGCCGTAATCTGGGAGAGATCCACGAATCAAGTGATTCAAAAGCCGATACACAACACACCGTGGCACTGAGGCCAGATGATTAGACCAATCCCAATGCAGGGCCCGTATAACGAATTACGATTATCGTTCAAAATCCATCGTTTTCGTTACATTGCGATTTAGTCCAGTCATATTGTGTTTTTAGCATTTATTTTATTTATTTAAATAGTGGAGAAGTTTTGATTTGTTCCCTGCTTTATGGTTTCGGGGGTGCTGAATCGGAATCTGAGGTTTTCGAATAAAATTTCGTGACGCAACGTGGACAAAAATGCAAAAAATGATGCAAAAGTGGATTTTTTGGGAGGTTTTTACTTATGGCTTGAAAACTATCCATTATTCGTGAATTACATCAGAGAGCAATTGAAAGTGTTATGCCGCGAAATAAAAGATTTGTCGAGCTTCGTTTTATTAAATAAAGAGGTATATTTATTTTTTGGAGTTTTGTACTTAAGACTAACTTACAAAAATTAAATGTGGAAATATCAACCACAGATTTACTCTTATACATATGTACGCATAGATAAACAAATGCATCAAATATGAAATTCATATTGGATGCTTAAACGAGATAAAAAAGTGATGTGGTATGCATAAACATTCTGTCTTAAATCAAAATGAATTTAATGATGAGACGTTTTGGTCTCTACTTGAAATATAAACAAAATTGAAACAACACTTGAAAAGTATAGTGTTACTATGCAACATATACCTACCAATGGAACAACAGACAAGAGACTTTTAGACAATGGCTCTATAGCGATGATTTGAACAAAGAAAGTTTATGATGAAGAATAAACATTCAAAATGCAGACTAATTAAAAACGAAATTTACTATCATGCTTATGCATAACAAAAGCATAAACAATTTCCAAAAAATCTCTGTTTTAGGTTTTTGTTCTGCGGCAACCCATTTGGACTCAAGCGCTAGTTGAAAATTGACGTGTTCTTACTGTTTCCGAAAATCCACTAGAAACACTAATTTACTACTTTGCGTGACAACATTTGAATTTTTGTCTTTAACATGAACCAAGATATACTTTTTTTGGTGGTTTTGATGCGCTGATTTCGAATCTGGCCTAGAAATTGCTCTAGCAAGTCACGTTTTTAAGATATTTAAATCTAAACATAAAAAAGGAATGCGTTTTGATGCAAATTGTTTAAAAAAAAACTCGCGGTAATTTCTTTTTTCGAATTAATGTTTATGGTCATTCTAAAGTATGAACATTTTGCTTCGAAATTCTTTTTGAATCTTCCAAATACCTTCATTCATCATTGAGAATATCATTAATTAGTTGTTAGCTTTCGTCTTAAACAAGATAGTATGAAAGTACGCTAAATTCATACATTTTAACTAAGGATTTCTTAGAGATAAAAAGGAATAGCCTAGGAAAATAAGAAAAACAAATGGCAAAACTTCGAAAAAATTCCGTCAAAGCTGAAATTCGGTGGAGAGCTTTGTTTTGACGTCTTCAGCATTTCCTTAAAAGTTCCGTAGATTTGGGCCGGGGTTTAATTTTTTAGGAGGGGGGGTAAAATTCAAATGTTTTTTTAGTTCACGAAAACTAGCAGTTTTTTTTGAAAGAATGTGTAGCTTATGTAATCTTACACGAAAAAGATTAACCTACTTTTTTTTTTTTATACAATTAATAGATTCAGAGAAAATCGTGCAAGAACTTCATGGTGAAGCTAATTTTGTCAAAAAATGTATTAAAATTTCATTAATCGATGGGCAAATTTTTTTGTACGAATTGTGTTTGGCTATATCTTCTCAATATAAAACCAAGTTTGTGGGTTGCCTGCCCGGGGTAAGGAGAAGGCCGTCATCTTGGAAAAGAAAGTGATTTGGTTTTTATTCAACAGCTCGATCGAATTTTATTTTACGACAAAATAATGACAGAATAACATTTAAGCATTTATCAAAGACTGATTTTTGAACACAGTGTATCGACTGTTATCAAGACCAAAACCAACGTCTATCTAGGTGTGGATCTGTCGATGCTTCATGACAAATCGCTTCAGTTCTGAATTCACCAACTAAAGCTTCATATGCGTGGATACTCCTACAGAGGAGAAACATTATGACATTAAGACATCAATAAGAGCTTCTGAGCAAGATGTTATAAGTAATGTCCTAGCAATGGACGTGTTGCACTTCTCATGGTTGAAGCCACGCACTTTAGCTTCCGAAAGGTGACAAAACGGTTTCAAAAACAAAGTGTTTATCTTGTTTAAAATATGACTTACTCTACTGAGCCAGTACATGCGTATGTACAGTACATATGTCGCTACATCCCTTTTTAAAATCTAAGAGCAAAAACTATTTTCGCAGAAATAATACAAGAAACTAAACGAAAATGAACCCTCCACCCTGCATAAATAATCAAAATCAATAAGTCTCTAAGCTTCCCACATATATTTTTTTTTATCTAAACACATTATGAAATAATAATAAGACTATCCTCAAATAATTTTGTTCTCTATTTCAATAAGAAAAATAAAATCTTCTGCTTAGCTTGAAAAATCATAGTCATGGCAACAAAAAAAAAACAAAAACAACCAATACCAACATACCTTATAACACAAATTGAAAACAAAATTTAAATACAAAATAATAAATTGACCCATAATCGTCAGGGAAACCAGTAATAAAGGAAATATTAAATAAATAAATATCCCTTTGAGAATTGGTTTGCGTACGCAAAAGTTTCATAATTTCTATTTATTTGTTTCTATTGGCCATACACCTTCTAGTAGCGCTTTGAGTAATGCGGTGTCACTTCTATTTATATTTATTCAATGATGATACAAATCAAATACAAATTTTGATGAAGAGGAGCTCTGCAGATCTATCAGGGGTTCGTATTCCTGTATTCTCAGGGTCATAGGCTGAATGGTTTTCATTAGAAATTGATTTTGTACCCACTCGATGTCAGTATTTGTATGTGGAAAGTAATCAAGCATGGATCTTTCGAGACTAACCAAATGAGAGCAATAACATTGCTAATATCTGCTCTGAGTTCAAGCATTTTTTCTTGCAAGAATTCATGTAAAACTGGAAAGCATTCAAAAATGTTCTTTTGTACACATGAGAGCCCAAAATTAATTTTTCTTTTCAAAGCTGCCAGTTTGTCTCTCGCAAAAAATACTGTAATTGATTTTTCCTGCAGAGCTATATAGCAGTTTTGTTGATCTTCTCGAAAATGTCTGCAAGATAAGCTAATTTCGTAATCTATTGCTCTTCATGGAAAAAATTAAAGAGGTTTGCCCTTGAAGACATATTTTGTTTCCAGTTTAAACACATTCAACTCATCACGAAGTTGAAATAACCTGGATAAAGCATCCCCTCTGAAAAACCATCGGATTTCAGTATGAAGAAGAAGAGATATAAACGAAATTAACGATATACTCAATCTCAATCAAATGATTCTCCAAAACCAAATATATATTGCTCAATATGTAGATACAGAATCCGACGAATGAGCTGCGGAGGGAGTCAGACCTAATTTTGACATTTGGCTCATAGTAAAAATGTCAAAATTGAGTCTGATTCCCTCCACAGCTCATTCGTCGGATTCTGTAATCGGGGTTATTGGCGAATGGAGTCACGGCACCTAGCAGTCAGCGTGTGTAGCCTACTTGTGAGATAGATTTTTTTTCCGATTTGACATTCAATGCATTTCCCATAAGAGAAAACCAAAAAATGCTGTTGAAAACTTTAATTTTACTAATTAATTTTATATGAATACTTATCTATATTATAGTTGCAATGCAATAACAAATAATGTTACTTTGTAAATCAAAAAGAATATGTATCCAAACTTATGAATAATTTCCTTTATTTTGCAGATGAAAAATGTAAACAAACCTGTATTGTTGTTGTTGCTTTCCAAAATGGATTCATGTCGTCAGTCAAAATGATATCATGTGCGTAGTCAGGGAAGGAGGTTTAAGAGATTAGGGTCAATTATTAAGAAAGTTTATATAATTTTATTATTATTAGAAAAAAGCTCACTAGGTATGCTTTGTGAAAATTTTTGTATAAGGATGAATGTAGGTAAATATTTGCATCTATTTATGCATTGCATTCATGTATTTGTACTCTTACTACTTATTTTTTGATTATATTTTGTATTTGTATATGAAGTTAAAATTTTGTTTTTTTTTTGCGTTTAGGCTATTTACCCAGATTCTTTTTTTTTTTAAATCAATTTTATAAAAAGTTTTAAAAAATGATAAAACCATCTGAATAGGTATTTCTTATCTTTGGCATTGCTCGATTTTACAACAACAAATAAGCTTCATATTTTCAATTCTGAGTTAAATTTTTCAATTCATAGTTTTAAACATCTTTTTTAATAAAATAAATAATAAAAGCTTTTTTTAATATAATTTAAGCAAGAAAATTTATTCACAAAAAAAAAATAACTATTCGTAGAACCTCGTTTTAACAACAAATAAGTATATTTTATGAAGAAAAGAGAACAATTCATGTTTTAAATAATCCTGACTACGTCCCTGTGTAGCTTTTTTCTCAATCGAGCAATGTTGCTGTTGCTTCTAGTTGTAGAGGTGTTTTGTTTACATTTTTCATACATAAATTAAAGTGTTTTAACAATCAGTTTTGATATATTTTACGTTTGATTTATAAATTCATATGTTTTTTCATTCTATTTCACTCATAATATGAATACCCATTCATATAACAGTTATTAGGAAAATTAATGTTAATAATACCATGTTTTGCATTTCTCTTATGGGAAATACATTGAACGTCAAATCGAAAAATAATCTATCTCACAAGTAAGCTACCTGCACTGACTACTAGTAGGTGTGGAAAGCAACTTACCAGGTGTCAATAGACAACACAAAATTAATAAAGAATGAAGACAAAATGAACACAAATACGAGAAAGAGAAAACCCGAAATAAAATGGAAATGAAGAAATGAAGCAATGTAGCTAAGCTAGTAGTTGATGTAGATATGTATATCAATTTATGTTCCAGTGGTGTGTTTTTTCATTCACGTAAATAAAGATTGAGATTGTATGTGTTTTTTGTTTCGTTCAGTATTCTGGTGTGGAAATGATTGATTGAGAATGAGTGGAATGAACGAAACATATCTCGCTCTTTGAAAACTTAAATGATTGATATTGGGAACGATTAATTCGGTCTGCTGTGATTGCAATCAATCATTCTTGAGAAGAACGGGTTACAAAGACCGAATCAATCACGACTGACACGGCTCTATTATTCACTTGGACTCATCATTAAGCTGGAAGTTTTTTTGCCCGGGGCCCAGGCATAGTTCCTATATAAGAAGGTTTTATAATACAAATTCTATATAGGTACTACTGAAATAAATCAGCCAAGTAGAAGACTTAGCATAACCAATGAAGGACTTGTTGAATTATTGATTCAAAATATCTTTAATGGCAATAGACCAAACGGTGTTGTTCACACAGAATCGACAAAATTAATTATTGATTTGATATAATTAGCCAGTTTATATTTCTGAGATCTCAGAGGGCTCAGAGGACTCCGAAATATAAACACTATCCTCACAAAAATTCCTCATTTTTCCCCTTATAAACTGAGACTGAAATTTTTTGGATTCGTTTGCTCAATTATATTTTGTCGCAGTAAATTACATAAGAAGAAAAGAAAAAGAGGAGTTGTTTTAACTTCTATTTGAGGAATCCTGTTTATATTTTACTCTCCGGCTCTGTCAAAGAACGGGGAAAAATACTGAGCGCTCAAGAAATATAAACTGGCTAAATAAACCCTATATGGGTGATCCCAGTGTTGCCCCCCCAACTGGTTGAAAATGTAGCGTGAGCGTGGCTGATTTAGTTTACTTGGAAATGTAAAAAATACACTAACTGAATTATTTAAAACCTATCGAATTTTAGAAATTTTAATTAAAATTATACATATCAAATAATTTAAAATTTTTACTTTTATAACCTATGTAACTATAAAATCACTTCAAATTTAGGATAGATATTGCAGATTTTATCATTTTTTTAGAATTAGTGGTGCAAAATTATAAACACCCTACTTTAGGGCATAAACGTGACACTAATTAACTAATTTCAACTTAATAACTGACTTAACTATAAATACGAGCGTTAAAGCCATTTTTTTTTATACAGGTTTAAGTTAAACTAACTCAATGACAGTTCCTGACCTGAGAAAAAATGTGACAGATGTCATACGAGCTAGAGTTATACTGACAAATTAAAATCAGGCTTTGACAATTTTAACTTTAATGAAAGTGTTTAAATATAAAGTGAGTTTGACATCCTTTATAATCTAAAAAAAAAGCCATTAGTGTTTTAGCGAAACGAAAGGGAATTGACTGTTTTTTGCGATTTTGAAATCAAATCATAATTTAATTTTTCCCCAATTTTAAATAATTCTTACGTAGATATTTTATTCCAAACAATCAGTCTGTTCGTTTACTTCCGCAAAACTACGAATTTAAGTATATTTTGTTTATATGAACTTTGACCGAACTCTGGACTTGATTCGTAGAAATTCGTAGTTTTGGGAAGTATGCGAACAGAACTCAAACTAATTTTTTTGTTAACATTTTATATTTTCTGAAATTCTAAAATTGTAGTGTTTTGTGAATATTTTAGGATTGTACGTAGTGACTTTTTTGGAAAATTAAATGTAGTGAAAACACTACAACTGTAGTAGAGGGGCAACGCTGGTGATTCCGTGCCAACTGTGATTCTTTGTATCCAGTGCTTTTTTGTTATTTGATGTTAAATGTTCGTATATACTTTTTGTTTGATTTGTTTAAATGGCTGTTTACTTCAATCTACATTCGATACATAGACCAAATTTGCTTCTTCTTCCACATGGCTTGGAAAAGTGTAGTAAAAATGTCAGTGCCGTGGCATGCACCTTTCTTGTTTTTCCGATTACCTAAATCTACTTTTAGAAACTTTGTCCTTAGAAAAGTTTGATTGAAAAAATTATGCAAAAATTAAGTCCAAATACTTATTGTTGAATAAAATAATCACAAATGAATGTTATCCGAGGATTTACTTTTATTTTTGAATTCAAAAGATTTCTCGCTGAACCGCCATTTTGTTTTAGTTTCAAGACGTTTGTATGGTGGGTTTTTAAAAGAGGCACTATTTATGTATAGATAACAACAGTCGTTTTATTTTTTCAACGTTTTTGTACTTTATGAGTGATATGTTTTCATTTGAAGCAAGTGTGTCACAAATTAATTTATCAGTACCGTGGTTGTATTTTTTAGCATGCCATAACATGTTTTTGGTTGATTATCAGAATTTTTTATTCCTTTTAACGACATATGTATGTTAATATTGTTCTGGAAATTATTTTTCTCATTAGCATAAATAAGTTAGGTCACATAAACTGTCTAAATGTCAGTACCGTAGCACCGTGAACTTTAATTAAATTATTTCTTGCAATAATATTTTTTTTTACAAACTTTCCTTAGCAATAACTCGGAAGAGCCAAACAAAAATTAATTCCGTGCAACAAACTAAGGGTATTCATGCAACGTCGTAAGTTTACAAATTGTGTAAAATGATAAGATTACGCAAAAGTTTGCATGAACGACCTTTTTATTAATTTGGTTAAATGCTTTGTAATTGAATCAGCTGTTCGTTAAACGTCAAATATTTGGGCGCGTTCGGCTTGGGTCGAGGAGTTGGTTTTACAGATAATGCATTATGGTCTGTTTATTTGCATGTGTGTGTATACAAATATATATTTGTTTTAAGAGATACGTGTAGTAAGTACTCCTGTTAATTCAATTATATTTGTTTTGCATTGAAATAAATACATCAATGCCATTAATTTTGCTGGAATCTCAATACCATTTCAACTCAACTCAGGTTAGGTTAGGTTGAAGTGGCTGCCAGTCGTGGAGACTGACACACTTAGACCATGAGTTGGTCCATTGTGATACCACATGAATCTAGGAAACCCTTTTCCTTACTCGGTGAACCATTTGGAGCTTCTTATGAAGCGTAATAGACTGCCAATGTCTAAGTTTCTCAGATCACTAGGATCATTGAAGTAGAACTCACCAAGGTGAAGTCTTCGTCTATGAGATAGAGCAGGGCACGTGCATAGAAGGTGAGGGATCGATTCTATCTCTTCCTCATCCATACAGCTTCTGCAAAAATCGTTAGCGAATACGCCAAGACGCGTTGCGTGCTTGCCTATGAGGCAGTGTCCGGTTATAACACCAATCATGGAGCTGATGTGCAATCTGCTTAGAGATATCAAACGCTTAGATCGTTTTAAATCCATTACTGGCCAGATTTGTTTTGTTGCCAAACAAGAGGTGATATCATTCCACCTAAGATTTGTTCTCTCTAAGGCATCTTGCTTCAGCAAAAGTTTACATGTAGCGATGGGTATACCTATTTCTGCCTTACTAGGTAGAAGAGGTAAAGTTGTACCATTTTTAGCGAGTTCATCGGCCTTACAATTACCTGGGATGTCCCTATGCCCCGGCACCCAACACAGGTGAATATTAAACTGTTGTGCCATCTCCAGCAGAGACGAACGGCAATTTAGGGCTGTTATAGAGTTAGTAGAGACCGATTCCAGGGATTTAATAGCTGCTTGACTATCCGAGAAGATGCGGATATCTGTAGTTGATATCACGTTTTCCTTCAGCCAAGATAAAGGCTTCTTTAATCGCCATAAGTTCCGCCTGGAACACGCTACAATGATTAGGAAGACGGAATGAGAGACTTAATTTAAGTCTTTCTGAGTACACACCGCCACCACCGCCACCCACCCCTTCATCAGTTTTCGATCCGTCCGTGTAGATATGAACCGATTCATCTTCCAAGAAAGCCATATCCTCCCAGAGGGTTCTAGAAGGAATGGTGACTTGAAAGTTTAAACCGAATTGTGGTTTTGGGATGGTGTAGTCAATGCGACTAGGTAGTGACCTGAATGAATTCAGAATGATGGAATGGCCAATATTATTGTTGTACCATTGTGAGGAAGCTTGTAGGCGTATGGCTGTATTTGCAGCCACCTGTTTGCTAAATATATCGAGGGGAGTCAGATATAGCAGAACGTCTAGAGCGGCAGAGGGTGTCGTGCGAAGCGCACCACTTATGCATAAACAAGCCGAGCGTTGTACTTTGTTTAGTCTGTCGCAGTTTACCGCTTTATCTAGAGCAGTCCACCATACTGCAACACCATATGTGAGAATCGGTCTAATCACCGATGTGTATAGCCAATGAGTAATACGAGGTTGAAGGCCCCATTTGTTCCCAACGGCTTTTTTGCATGAGAAGAGTGCTACTGTGGCCTTCTTGACTCTTTCTTGTATATTAGGTTTCCAACTTAACTTTTTGTCTAAAATAAGACCCAAATATTTTGCCTGATCAGTGAATGTTAATGGAACACCTTTAATAGAGGGAGGATCTACATGAGGGATTTTATATTTCCTTGAGAATAGAACAAGTTCTGTTTTATGAGGGTTGACGCCCAGACCACACCGGTCTGCCCAATTGGTTAGCCTATTTAAAGCATTTTGTAAGAGTTCTTTTAAAGTGGTAGGATGCTTTCCTGATACGGCAATAGCAACATCGTCCGCATAGGCAATCACTCTGTAACCCTCCTCTTCCAGGCATATTAGCAGCTCGTTTACCACCAAGTTCCATAGAAGGGGAGAAAGGACACCGCCTTGAGGCGTACCTCTACTAACAGACCTTCTAGCAGAATAGCTACCTAGTTTTGAGTTGATAACCCTGCTCGTCAGCATTTGGTTAATCAATTCTCCAAGCGAACCATCTACCTTCAGAGATGTCAGCGCAGATGCGATTGCAGATGCGTCGACATTGTTAAAAGCGCCTTCTTTATCTAAGAAAGCAACCATGGTGTACTCTTTGTGATGGAGGGAATATTCAATGGTTCTTACTAAACTATGTAAGGCAGTTTCTACAGATTTCCCTTTGCAGTAAGCATGTTGACTCGTAGACAAAAGTCGCGTGTCAATGCATGATCGTATGTGGATATCAATCAATCGTTCAAAAGTTTTTAGAAGGAATGATGATAGACTAATAGGTCTGAGATCCTTTGGGTTTACTTGGGAGCACTTTCCAGCTTTGGGTATGAACACAACCCTAACCTCTCTCCAAGACAGGGGGATGTAGACGAGTGCTAAGCAGCTAGTAAAAATAGACTCCAGAATTGGCAGAATTAAATCTTTATTCATCTGGAGTTCGGCTGGTATTATGCCATCTGGTCCCGCAGACTTGTAAGGCTGAAAGCTGTTGAGCGCCCATTGCAGTTTTTCCCTTGTAATCAGACCTTGTGGATAGCTTGGATTCATATCAAACCTATTACGGTCGAAGCTATTAATGTTTTGAGAGCTACCAGGGAAGTGAGTATCCAATAGCAAGTTAAGCGATTCTTCGCAGGAATTTGTCCATGAGCCATCAGCATTTTTTAAGCAGCTTGGCATTACTGGATTTGTAGAGAGAATTTTTCTTAGTCTAGATGCCTCTGAAGTTTCTTCTATTTTTCCACAGAAATTTCTCCAGGAGGATCTCTTTGACTTTCTCAATGCTTTCTTATACAGTTTGAGGGTTATTTTATAAGATTCCCAATCTGACACTGCACGAGTGCTTTTAGCTCGATTGAAACACTTGCGACAGTCTTTCCTGAGCGGTTCAAGCCCAGAATCCCACCAATGTGGTTTCTTTTTCCCCCTAACTAGAGTAAGTGGGCAGGATGTAGCCATAGATTTGTTGAGGGCTAATGTGAGATCATTGACCTTGCAGTCAAGTTCATAATTATTAGAAGGAGGATTTAAGAGATCTGGTTTTAATAGCCCCTGAAGTGTAATCCTATATTTGAGCCAGTCGGTTTTTCGAGGGTTTCGAAATTCTGCGCGGCAAGGATGTTCATCGATGAGACTGAATTGAATGTATCTGTGATCGGAGAACGAGTGTTCATCCGACACTTTCCAATTCGAGATCTTATGATGAATGGTGTCTGAGACAAGAGTAATATCTAATACTTCCTGTCGGTTTTTAGTGATGAAGGTAGGTTCATTACCCACATTACTTACAATAAGGTTAGTACTTAAAATAAAATCAAAAAGAGACTCACCTCTATTATTGATATCAGTACTTCCCCATACTGTATGATGGGAGTTCGCATCACTCCCAATGATGAGGCATATCTTCTGCCGTTCTGCATGAGCGATCAGTCTCTCCAGTGTATGACCGGGGAGAGGGCCGAGGTGGTCATGGCCCAGATACGCCGACACTAGCCAGTACGTCTCATTGGCCGTTTCGAGCCTTGCGGCGGTAATATCTCTATCGCTGAAATCAGGGAGTAAAAAGTAAATATACATTAGTGCTACGCTTAACTAGTATACACGATCTAGGGTCACCTTTATCAGACGCATACAGTACGTAGTATCCAGGAGTCCTGAGTCCACTAACAATGGATTTAACAATCCACGGTTCCTGGATCAGGGCAATATCCTCTCCATTCCTGGATAAACGGAGGAGGAGGGAGGCCGAAGCCTTAATGGAGTGTTGGAGATTAATCTGGACTAACTGCAGCATTTTGGCTACAATTAGGCAGATCAACCTCCACCACGGTTTCGTTGAGTTCCTCCGAAGATGAGCCCAAAAGCTCATCCTCACCCAAGGGAACAAGGTTGATGAAGTCTTCGGTCTCCATATCGGTTAGACTGTCGACATTAGAAGAAGACTGTACCGTGATCGAGGATGACCTGGATTCCTCATCACCCATCGGTGGAAAGGTGATGGATGCACCAGGGTCCTCTACCACGGACACAGCTTCAGTGTTTAACAGAGGGACGCGTTCCGCGTCAACCTCGTCTTTTTTGTAAACCTTCAGCGAGATCGAATCGAACCCATACCGAATCATGCGTTTGGTCTGCGCTAAGGGGGCAAGGGAATCCTTATTGATCACGATAATCGCGCTTCTATAAAGACCCCTTACCTCCTCAAGCTTTGCGACTTTCCAGTCATGAGTCGGTAATGAGGGGTTGCTCAACTTGACTATCTGGAGTATTTCCTCCATGCAAGAAGGCTCAGCTGGTATCCAGATGCGGGCTCTAGGTCTGCACGGGATGTCTTCCCTAGCAACAACTTCGAGCTTCGCACCTGGCCAGACCTCGCCTAACCTACTGACAGCAAGCTTATACAGATCGCACGATCTCTGATCCTCACAGACGATGAGTTTGACATGCCCTTGATGCCAACCGCCATCGCCTGTGAGAGGAGGTGGTCCCGGATTATCCCTCATGAGACTCAAGAAGCCTGCCGAGAGCTTCATCCTGACCACCTGCCATTGATCAGGAGAAATCGTACCATCAATATCACTCCTGTCGATAACCGCAACCACGATCTTGTTCTTGTTTTTAAGAGCGTCGCTATAGGATCTGGATCCTCCGGAATGGAGAGTGCTGGCGTTATGCACTTTGGGACGCTTGGGCACCGGAACGGTTTCATCCAGAGACCTATTACGCTTCGACGTGGAGTCGTCGCTGGTCTGCGCATTCGCTAGAATGCTCTGGGCCCATTTGATCCTGGGGTCCTGCTCCGGCATCCCTTCGACCACCGGTTTATTACCGAGGGTCTTGAGGAGCCTAGCAGCTGACCGCCTGACCCTATAGCCGCCCTTCGACGGCCTATTTCGACGGCTCTCGCGCGATGGTCTCGGGAGAGAGCCCACCCCAGCGGTAGGAGGACCGTTTTTCACAACCCTGGCACCACTAGGCCGGGCTCCCCCTCGAGACGTACTCGGGAGAGCTGCATTAACTCTGGTAGTGGTGGGATCGTTATTCACAACCCCCATCCCACTACTAAAATTAGGTATTACTACCACATCACTACTCTCACTGGGAATAGTATCAGATGAGGGGCCATGACATGCCACAGCCTCCCCACCGACACCAGCCCCAGGAGTAACAGCAAACAGCTTTGTCGCCGTACTGCTGCCCGGTTTAGAAGAGGAACCGGTCTTAAATTCTTTTTCTTCTTCTAAGTTTTTTTGTTTGTTTGTTTTGTTTTGTTTTGACATATAAATTTTGGACCCACGAGTATCGAATAAAGGGTGGTCACTCTACACAGGGATTCGTGTATGCAGAGAAGGCAAGCTGATCCGAAAAGTGCCAAAAATCGGATACTCCGTTAACGACTGGGCTAGTATTTTTAATTGGGCCCCCAGCCAGGCTGATCATCGGCACGGGTCGTATAACACCTTAGATCCAGCCCAATAGGAAAATTGGAGTGGGTGAGGAAGGGAAAATGATAAGAAAGAGTGACAGACAGCCATTCGCCGTACTGTCAAGGAAAGGATTAATGTGTTTAGGAAAACACGTCGAACAGCGATACGCCGTACCGACATGGAGGAAACCTCGATGAACAGCTTTTTCGCCGTGCCTCCGAGGGGGATAACGTTGGACAGCTATTCGCCGTGCCGACGAGGGACAAGGATGGACAAGGATTGGGAAGGTTTAGGAAGTGAAGCGCCCTTTGGTTTCAGGACTCATCTGGAGTTAAACTCGAGAATCTTTGACCTTACTCAGCTTCTACAACTCGACAAGTTCGACGCTCAGGTAGAAGCAACTCAACTCAAGTGACGAAAAACCTGGAGCTCCCGATCCTGCTTGTAAACGTAGTAATTTTTAAATAGAGAACCTCTCCCGAACCAACGTGAAGTCGGAAACTCGGAAGGATCAAACAAAATGTAAAGCTAGAACTATTAATGCTTTCTCAAACCAATGCGAAATATATGGAACGACAACGATACTTTTGCCTGTCAAAATCAATGGATTAAAAACCCACGAAAAGTTGCTTTCCAAACAGTCAAAAGAAGAAGTGAGGAATATTTCACTTAAGTAAAATGAATCATCCCTCTGTGCCCTATTACACGACGACTTAAGAGTCATGACTTTTTTCGAAATTCAATGAGTGCGAATGAGAAAAAAATATACGATCTCACCTTCGCACTCATTTAATTTCGAAAAAAGTCATGGCTTTAAAGTCGTCGTGTAATAGGGCACTATGGTTTTCATGTATTTGCTCATTTTCAACCGACCACTTTAGTAAACTATCAACAATTATTATAGTTCTACCTTAATATACATGACAATAGTCGCGTTGTAAGGTAGAAATATATTAGTCGCAAGCTCACGGCAGTGGTCGGATGAAAATCAGCGAATATAAATATAAACAAGTCATATGTCACGCCCATAATGTACTTTTCTTCATTTTCGTTAACTTTTGCTTTCGGAAGTGAATAGAGAGCGCCCCCGAGTACACTTCACGGAAGTAAAACTGAAATTTGTTGAGGCAGGAACGAAAAAAAGAGAAAAAGTGAATTATGGCTTAGTTCCGATTTTGACAGTTCAGAAAGATACTTTTGCATTATGGCTGATGTCATCTGTTTCGAACAGCTTCCGACTATTTAGAATCTTCCAAACCAGTGCGAATCAATCGTTGACCACAAAAAAAACATAACAACACGTTGTTGTAAATTAAAACAACAAGTTCGTCATCGTCAACGAAAGATTCGCATTGGTTTGGGTGAGAATTTATAGTTCTACCATTAAATTCTATAGTATTCTCATGAAGAAAAAAAGCTCGTGGCCATCTATGCGTCCAAATGTAATACTAATTTTTGTTAAGGGATCTCGGTAAGGCGATCACAGCGAACCTATCGACCAAATGTCTACCTACAAAATCGTGTTTCATGAGAATACTACTTACTACTGATTGAATATACAATAGTTCTACCTTAACAATTTACGAAAAGAAACTTTCCTAAAGGCTCTCCCAAGCCAACACGAAATTAAAGTGAATGATCTCACTACTAAAAAACAACAAAAAACTGTCTTTGTGAATGCTTCGCTATAATTTCGCGTTGGTTGGGCAGAGCCTTTAATCGTTGAGTAAATGTAGACCTTCTAATTATTTTTTTTGTGTAAACTACGTTTTAATTCACAACTTTTATCACCAACTAATTGCAATGCAATTATAACAGAACACATTCAGAGCTTTTTTAGTTCTCCGAGATATCATTTATAACATGTTTCTAAACATGCCTAATTCTAAAAGTCACAAACACGACTAATTCAATATCTTAAAGTCACAATGACGTTTGGATAAGTTTAACCAAATATCAAGAATCTTAGCAAAACTATGATAAAAAAGAAAGAGAACAAATAACAAAAAGTAAAAGAGCTTTATTATCGTCTATTCCAGTTTTAGAACATTACACCATATTTTTTGTTCTTTAAAAGTTGTAGCAAAATGCTTTTAAAGATTTGATACTCTGTTTTAATGAAGCCACAAAAACAAAACAAAAATTGTTTCCAATAAGTTTTAATTTTTGATTTTTTTTTAAATTAATCACAGTTGGTAGAGAATCACCCATATATACATAGTTATCAAATTCACCTGCTCGTGAACTTGCTAAGAGAAAAAATTATTATTTTTCTAATTGAAAGATACTATCAAAAGCATTCAAAAATTGCACGCTGTTGGTACGACAATAAACAATAAATATATAATACAATAAAATGGATACGTTTTGCGTAAGAATAAAGATTTATTATATTCAATAAAATTGAAAATTACATGAAAACTTTTTGACTTCTTTTTCAATCCACTCCCTCAACATTTATTTTTGTTCGAAGTTTTGGTTCACTCAATTTCAGTATACAGGTATGAAATAGAGCTCCCTATTAACCGTGTATCCGTGTATTCGTGTATCCGTGTATCCGTGTATTCGTGTAGCCGTGTATCCGTGTACTCGTGTATCCGTGTATTCGGATATCCGTGTATCCGTGTATCCGTGTATTTTAAAATCCGTGTTCCTATAGTTTCTATTTAATTTTAAACAATGCAAAAGGAAATAGATTTGAAGAAAACAGACATTTCTTATGGAATTATGGTATACATACGATGTTTTTAAATGAAGTTCGTTAAGTTAATGTGGGTTGGGTACGAAATCCCGCATCACAAAATCCCGATTCATAAAATCCCGATTCACAAAATCCCGATTCACAAAATCCCGAATCACGAAATCCCGACTTTTCTACTACTTTGCGACGGAGCATACAATTGCATCTTTCCATACGAATTAGTGCCTTGATTGAATGAGAAACAACAGGAACGAAGTTTCCTACTATTTCGCTCATTTTTCAGTACGCAAACGACTTATCATTATTTTGAATTTGATATTCTCTGTTTTCGTCCCTTGAAGAAATGAGAATCAACGAGAACGAAGCATAGTTATGAGTCGACAGCAAGTAGTATATAAGGAAATGTTATTTGGCGGGATTTTGAATACTTTTTAAACATTACTTTTATTTTGGGTTTGGTTGACGGGGTGACGTGGTCTAAATCTGGACAGATGTGGGTCTGGATCTGGACAGAGGTGGGTCTGGATTCTGGACAGAGGTGGGATTTTTGTTTTTTCGGTTCGGGTAATGGGGTACGGTGTTCTAAACGTGGACAGAGGTGGGTCTGGATCTGGAAAGAGGTGGGTCTGGATTCTGGACAGAGCTGGGATTATTTTTTTTTTTGAAAATATTATATTAGAATATAAACTTTTTCGAGATTTTTTTTTTGAAAAATTTTGAAAGAAAACAACCTTTTTTCTAAACTTTTTTTTCATAGAAATTTTGTTTAAAAATGTCAATCAAAAATTAAACTTTTCACAACTTTTTGTATTCTTCTTTTAATTTTTCTTCGAAATATGAATGAATTTATACGAAAAATCGAATTTTATCTTTAAACGCGATTTGCGGCTAAACTAAGCGTCCTAGAGGCATCAAAGTTTGCATCATTAAACTTGATTTGTGACTAAACTATCCGTCCAAGCGACTTTAAATAAAGAAACTTTGCATACACCCAACCTCGCACCCACCCCAATTCCTATAGTGAGCCCAGACAGGGGGGTTGCAGGGGGGCAGCATGCCCCCCCATACATATCACTGTTATTCGCGTTTATTCGCCGCCCAAGGTACTTTTGCTCAAGAAAACTTGAAATTGGAGCTCAATTATACGATAAATAAACTTAAATCTTTAAACTATCCGTCCAAGCGACTTTAAATGCAAAAGAAACTTTTCATAATCCAACCTCGCACCCATCCCAATTCCTATAGTGAGCCCAGACAGGGGGGTTGCAGGGGGGCAGCATGCCCCCCATACATATCTCACTGTTTATTCGCGTTTATTCGACATCCAAGGTATTTTTGCTCAAGAAAGCTTGAAATTGGCGCTCAATTATACGATAAATAAACTTAAATCTTTAAACGCGATTTGCGGCTAAACTATAAGCGTCCTAGAGGCATCAAAGTTTACATCTTTAAACTTGATTTGTGGCTAAAATATCCGTGCGGAATAGTAGTACCTCGTGGCTTGATGGTTAGTGCGTAGGACTGTCATGCCGAAGGTGTGGGTTCGATTCCCAGCCGTGCCACCTAAAAACAGAAATGTTTTATTCGAGGTACTGCCTCTTGCGAGGAACTGACAAATCCTCCAAGAGTATACTTGTCATGAAAAAGTGCTTCTCAATTTAGCCGTTCGGACTCGGCAAAAAACTGTAGGTCCCCTCTATTCCTGCCAACAAACACGCACACAGGAATGGTTGTAAGTTGTAAGTCACTAGGCCCTGGTTCTCCATGAGCTATTGCGCCACCCAATTTATTTATTTATTTATTTATCCGTGCGGGATTTCGTACCCAACCCCTGGATTTGGATGGACGACGATGGTAGGTATGCAGGAGGAGGGTTTGGAGGTGGGTCTGGAACTGGGACAAAGGATACATTTTTTTTTTTTGAAAATTTCATTAAAAAAAAACAATTTTTTTTGTAAATATTTTTTTACAACAAAAAAAAAAAATACTTGCGCTGGCACTTCCAAGATCACGAATATGCATTTTATAAGTCGCTAGGATGCTTAGTTTCGCCGCAAATCAAGTTTAAAGATGTAAACTTTGATGCCTCTAGGATGCTTAGTTTAGCCGCAAATGGCGTTTAAAGATTTAAGTTTTTTTATCGTATAATTGAGAGCCAATTTCAAGTTTTCTTGGGTAAAAGTACCTTGGTAGGCGAATAAACGCGATTAAACAGTGAGATATGTATGGGGGGGTATGCTGCCCCCCTGCAACCCCCCTGTCTGGGCTCATTATAGGATTTGGGGTGGGGTCGAGGTTGGGTGCATACAAAGTTCTTTTGCATTTATAAGTCGCTTGGGCGCTTATTTTAACGTTTAACCGCAAATCAATTTTTAAGGGTGTCAACTTTGATACCTCTCGGACGCTTAGTTTAGCCGCAAATCGCGTTTAAAGATAAAAGTTGATTTTTCATATAATGCGATGCATCAAATGAAAGAATGCCTTCTTAAATTATGAATATGACGCTTATAGCGAGTTTCTTTGCCAATGTCAAGTTTTCTTGAGCAACAGTACCTTGCCTGAACCGCTTCGCGGGTTCTCAGGATTATAACCCTCCTTTTTGGGTCCTCTGTCCCGCTCACGCAACTCCGTTGCTCCGCTTCGGGTATTTAAAGTCGTCTGGCAGGCGCCAATGTCAAGTTTTCTCGAGCAACAGTACCTGTCATTCATATTTCGATGACAAATTGAAAAACGAAAAAAAGCTGAGAAAAGTTTAATTTTTGATTGAAATTTTCAAAAAAAAAATATTTTCATTCATATTTCGAAGAAAAATTGAAAAACGAAAAAAAGTTGAGAATAGTTCAATTTTCCATTGAAATTTTCTTCAAAAAAATCTTGCTTTTTCAAAAAATTTCCAAAAAAAGTAGAAAAAGTTAATATTTTTTTATAAAAAAAGCTTAGAAAAAAAGTGTTTTTTTTTCTAAATTTTACAAAAAAAAAGGCGAAAATGTTTACATTTTTTTATAATTTTTTGAAAAAACTATTTGCCAATAGTTTATACAAAACCAAAAACGAATCCGAATCCGTGTATTAAGGATCCGTGTATTCGGAATCCGTGTATTAAGAATCCGTGTATTAAGAATCCGTGTATTAAGAATCCGGATATCCGGATATACGGATTTTTTTTTGCGAATAATAAAAGCACGGATTCCGTGTATCCGTGTTTTACAAATACACGTACAGAATCGTAGGCTCTAGTATGAAAGCAGTAGGTTATCAATATGAGTCGTAATTAATAGAAGTCAGCTGTGGATGTGGTATGGTAAACTGCGTCGGCAGTTTGAAGAAGGGAATAAAGCCAATAATGAAATATTTTGGAAATTAAAAAAAAAATTAAATAACTTTTTGCATGATTTTTTTAAATATACTCAGCAATCTTGTTTTCATTGTGGTCATAATGACTTTGAGTTTATATCAAAAAAGTAAATGCAAATGTGAAATAATAACACAAAAGTACGATGGATTTCTTCACACCTTCAAACTACTCCGGTGCAAATGTGGAGAGATTAATAACAGATAAAAGTTTGTTTTAACAATATCTTCAAGCGTATGCACAAAAATAAAAAAAAAATACTTTTTAATACTCTATTGCAATTTTCGAATGGCTCCTTATGAAATTTTGGAGAACCACTGCGGGGATTTGAAGGAAAATGCTTTTCAATACTACTAACGTAAATATCCAGTAGGTGACGATGATGTTAAGTGCCTAGACTATGAACATTTAAATTTCATCATTTAATCTGTGAAATTGGTAAATTTTTGGAAGAAGGGAACAAATCCAGGGGCAAAATCACCTTATAATAAATTTTCGTTTCCCTGCTCCAACGTCCGTCGAAAATGTTGATTTTCGTTAATTTATTTTTATTAACATGTGGGCCTATGTTAAAACAGAAACAAAATGGTTTTTCAATTTTTGGCGCTTATTCCCTTCTTTAAACTGCCAATTCAATTTTCAGTTTTTTAGTTTTTGACTTCGGGTGCTTTTTATTGATGACTTTACTGAGTTTTTTTTCTTGAGAAAAGCTCTAGGGGCTATCGTAAATAATGAGGACACGAAAGCAATGGTTGTATCCTTGGGATACGAGGGTGGGCATCACCCCAGAGAGGCACTTCCATCTTGATCTGTCCATACAAGAATTTGGCTATCATGTGACTTATCAGAACGAATTCGGGCCTCATTTTTATGAACCCATTCTATAGATTTGTATTCCAGCATGTAATTCGTAACGAGCGTCCAGTGCTACGACATCAAGAACCCCCCACTGACGAGCTAGGACGTGGTTTATGCCAGCATTCCTTCCTGCTGTCAGGATCAGCCCATAGTTCCTGTTCCTGTAAGCTATGGGTTGTAATGGTGGTAAGGAAAGGAAAGGATTTGGGGGTTCTTTGATAAGCATATTTCACAGTGTGCTGGGTGTTTATGTTAATGGGTTATATGATCTTTACGCGTGAGAGGCCATATGGAACAACTTATCGAGAATCACTTCCGACAATACCTTGGTTCCGTTACAAAATGCTTGCATTAAGCAGAACTGATAGCGTTTAAATTTTTTTTTATATTGGAAAAATTAAAAATAACAAAAAAAATCGAGGTCCCACTGTATGACATAAAAAAGGTATGTTAATGAAAAGAAACAACACTGAAATTTTACCCGAAGGTGGGTGCACTCAACACGTACTACCTTCATATTTTTTTAGAAATCAACTATTATTTTCGCAACATGCATTTGGCACCTGGAAGTGTTTTTGAAACTTTTTAAATGTTCAAAATATTAAAAAATTGCCATAAAAGTGGAGGTCCCACCCTTTGAAATTTGAAAAGTGGCAACACTAACATTTTACGAAAATCTATTAAGATATACAACCGTTATTTCAACTATTGAAATTCAGTAGTAATCCCACAAAAAGTACAGGGATTTCGGTTTCCTGACGGGACCATTACAAGTTCTCTCGATATCTTGGTAGTTTTTGCGAGAATCAGCTTACCCGCTTAAAATGATCCATTTCGATTTTCCATAATATCTTGCTGATAAAGTACACAGTATTAATTCTTTTTCATTAAATGTAGGTATATTTTCTTCTTTTTTCTTCATTTTTTTTTATTAGGTAATTATTTTATAATTATTATATATATTTTGTTATTATTTTATAGCTGCCAAATAAATGTGAAACATATGCATACACATTTTTGAAACTAGGTACCTATATATGTACGTACATAAACATAGGTACCTATGTACATATATCTTTAAAAAAAAGTCTTGAATAAAGTAACTATATACGATTTTCGTTTAATTTTATAGAAAAAAATACTTCAACTTGTTTGCTAAAAAATAGAACAAGACAAAATATATTTATAAAAGAAACTATAAAAATAAATCACAATAAGAGCTGAGTTTATATAAAATAATTATACATTTTTGCCTTATAAAACGCAGCGTTAACAATTTAATTAAAATAAAATAAAAAAAACATATACATACAAACATAATTGCAAAACTTCTTCGATTCTAATGCTAATGAATGTTTTCATTTTTAATTTTATTTGTAGAATTTATTTACAGTGTGAGATAATTATATAAATACATAATTATTATTTTGAATTTACTTTTATTTTCACTCTTTGTCATTTATACTTATTTGGATGCCTACCTTTGATTGTTAACAAAAGGTCAAGGCTGAAAAAAATATGTGAAAAAGGTAGGTAATTAAAATTATACACAAGTTTTATTTGTAAGCCCTTGATTACGACGAAAATGGCAGGTAATTAAACTCTGTAAAAAGTTATGACATTGTAAAGTACATGTATTGTATCGCCCTTGGACCAAAATATTCCAAAAACTGTTTTTTTTTTTTACGAAAAATGCCTGGATGTATTTTGTTGACAAAAATAAATACATAAACCATAAGAACACACTTTTCCTTTCAACTACATATAGCTTACCAAAAAAGAAAAACCAAAGAGAGAGTAGGTATAGAACTTTTTTTCACTTTTGTATTTGTTTGATCAGCGCTACAATTTATTGGCTTAAGAGACCTCTGGACAAATTTTTGGAAAATATGGAAAATTGGCAAAATGGATCTTCAAGGACCTCAGCCACGGAACCATGTAGGTATTGCCAAAACTAAAATTGCATATGAAATAATGACATTTAGGCATCAAAATTCTCAAGCAACATTTTTGATTTTGGATTCATTTTGTTTTTTCAAAGATCCAATGACAGGTTTTGTAGAAATTACTTTAGACTGCCAAATGGATTCCTAACTTGTGGGGAAAAGGAGAGGAGTACATATATAATTTGTACATTATTTTAAAGGTAATGATAAGGGCTTCAATCTGTTTGAGGCCGATTTTTTAATTTCGTCCTTGTTCTTGAAATATTTGCTTTTGGAAATTGCCAAATATTCTATTTTTCTATTGTGTTTTCAAATAACAATAAATATAAGAAATAAATAAATAATAAATTGAATATCAACCAAATAACCCGAAGCTTTCTCATAATGACGTAAATGTTCTAAAAAGCTAACTCGCTAAAGAATACTAGCACAAAAACTGAAATTATGTAAGAAATAATACATTTTATATTTTTTTCAAATAAAAAGTCGTTATTTTCAAAAAAAATGAGTTTTTAGAAAATCTAATTGCCACAAGATGGTTATTCTTTGAAAATTAAAGTCGTGTAGTATGATCAAATCAAATCAAGCAAACAAAATTTTTTGTTTTTTATTCGAAGATAAAAATCTTCAAACCTGAGTTCAAAATATTGTGCGGAGGCCTCTTAAAGTGCACTGAAGCTTATGCTATGTTTCCACCAAAGGTTTATCTCAGATTAGATTTAATAAATCTTTTTGGTGTTTCCACCGCACAAAAAGATTTAAAAAAGATTAAATTTGACAGCACCTTCAAAAATACAAATGGCGTTCCAATTTTTCTTATGAAGTGCGAATGAGACAGAATGTTTGATTTGTGTGAAACAATGAAGAACTGAATGCGAGTCTCGAATGAATCGTTCAGCACCATGTGAAAATAGGTTAGTTCGATTTGTAAAACTATTTGTCCTAGGAAGATTTAACAAGATTAATTTCTAATCTTCAAGATTTATGAAATAAATTTGTATGGTAAGTCTACGAGATTTAAAGGAGATTTAAGGTTAATCTCATTAAATCTCAGATTAGCGCTAGGTGGAAATGCAGCATTATATCATAAGTCAACGAAATGTCGTCAAAAAGGGAACACACCCATAATGCACTTAATCATATTATAACCGCGTCATTATGATTTCCGTGTATTCGCTTGTTTTCATCCGAGCACTTCAGTACCTGTTCCGAGAATAGTAGTTCTACCTTAAAGCAATAGAGCTCTTTACACAATAGCAATTGAGGACCGTTTTTGCAAAACTCAACAAATCCATTTTGCAAATTTTTCAGGAGAAGGTTTTTTCTTTCCTATTTGAATAAAAATGACAATACTAGAAAAGTATTAATGCAGAACTCTTCTTCGTTGCATAT
This sequence comes from Dasysyrphus tricinctus, assembly GCA_963921185.1. Taxonomy (NCBI): domain Eukaryota; kingdom Metazoa; phylum Arthropoda; class Insecta; order Diptera; family Syrphidae; genus Dasysyrphus; species Dasysyrphus tricinctus. The sequence goes on along the minus strand of OY992532.1, from coordinate 167,740,641 downwards.
CTCATCAGCAGGTTCATTTCCGTTAGAATTTGTTCAAAGCATTCACCAAAATTTTGATCCAAAAAATCGTGCGTTTTTTCAAAACGAAACAAAGTCATACTTTTGTTGAGTTTTGCAAAAACGTTTAATTTTCATATAAAATAAATAAATACAAAAATTGATATAAAATCTATAAATTTAACAAAAAAAATAAAATAAGTTTATATTAACGTTAAAATGAATATAAGGAAAATAAAAAAATTATATAAAAGTGAAAAGCCCTTTCAAAATAATAGGTAACTTAAATACAAAAATCTTTTGAAACGTCAAAGTGTTTTCGATATTTTCAGGAGACTCGGTTGCGTTGGCTGATTATATTTTTTTGTAGAACTTGTAAGCATTATCTAAAATAACCGAAAAATTTATCAGTTTCACGATATCATCCACCTATTAGCTCGGGACTTTATTTTTTCGGGATTTCTTCCAACTTACAGATTTCAAAAACGCTTAGAAAACTGTTCTTGGTTGTTCATATGCACTCATAGACTTTCCCCGGGGAGGGGGGGGGGGGTGGGTATCTTCCAAGGGGAGCATAATTTCCCAGAATGGGGGTGGAGAGATCATGGATACAGACACAAAAAGATGAGTCTGCGAAAAGTCCATAGCAACATTAAAAAAAAAAATGCTAGCGTGGTACTCTCCAGGGCTCACGTGCCAAATATCCCCCCTTGCTCCCCTCCCCCTCCCTCCTCCATGCACCTTTTTCTCAATAGAAAATCCGGTTAATGTATAACCTACACTTTATGTAGCTTTCCTTTACTGATTGTCGAATATATCTCTTCGAACTTATCTTTAACTTCAACTTCGATTGATTATTATGTAAAAAGATTGACTTTTTCAAAAACACAAGACAACCATCGTGATTGTGTTTTTGTTCAGAAAAGCACCAGAATCCAAAAAAGATAAAGTTTTGTTACAATACCTTCGAAGACGGATGAAAGTTTTGTTCCTAGTTTGGCTAATAGTGCCCTTAACGAAAAAACCAAACTTCGTTTAGTCCTTATTGGATTGTCTTTCAGGTGTTGAAAGTTGTACGTTCTTGTGGAACAGACATACATAAACTACGCAACGGGTGATGAAAGTAAAAAAAAGAAGCAAAACAATGAGGTTTAAGGATATTCCATCATTTTTTACACTTTGGCCAACATTTCGAATAAAGACTTAAAACTCTATTTATTTTGTATGGTAAATGTCAAGTGTTGCCCAACACATGTAAACGTTATCCGAATACTAAAATTTAAATTAGGTTTTCTTTATTAGCTTTAACTTTAAGGCGCAAGGGCAAAAGAAATAAAAATAATAAAAAAAAAATAGGCGCAGTCCTATTCATACATAGATACATAAACAGCGTTTATAAGTTTCGAAACGCACGATCAACTTATGTTTGAACGATGAATATAATAATTACATAAATATTATGGTTCTTCAATAACCCATCAATGCATTCTTATCTTAACTGAACTAGTAGCCACAAACCGTTCGCTTAAGACAAAAAGCTTTTGTTTAGTTTTGCAAAAACTCAGTGTCTTTTGTTGAGTTTTGCAAGAACTCAGTGGCGTTTGTTGAGTTTTGCGAAAACGCTCAGCTTTCAAAAATTTTTGGAATTAAATCTGTACAGTTTTCTTATTTTTTTATTTCACCATCTTGTGCGCCTCTTGAAGCCAAAAATTTTGATACCCATAACTCATTTTCGGATTTTTGGCGTTTGTTGAGTTTTGAAAAAACGGTCCTCAATTGCTCTTTAGTTCATTTACAAACGTCAAAAACAGCATTGTATTAAATTATATGTTAATTTAAGTATTTCAAATTGTTTAGGGCGAGTGCAAGATTTTAGTAATTAAAATAACATATTCGGCACAAACTTTATTAAAGACAAAAAACCACCTTTAATTTTCATTTTTGTTTTTTAATTTTTGTTTTGCAATTCGACCGACAGTTCCCAAACAATGATAGCTGTCACTTTTGATGATGACATCAGATACGTTCCCTATTAGTATCTTTGCTTTACAGGCAGAAATGTTCGTGTTCCGTTTTTACAGAGGAAAAAGGACATAAATACGAAAAGCATGTTGTGCAAACGTGGTCAAAATGTTATTCCGTGGATCACAAATTTTAACTCGGCGATTTAAGGGAATCAACTGTAGTTCGATGATGATGGTTCAAGCATATCATTGACCTCTATTACATATTTGAACCTTGAACCATCGTTGCACTTGAGTTAATCTGCCGCAATCGGTGAGTTAAAATGACTGAACCACGTTTTTACAATCCTCCCTTAATATGGATTTTCAATGTTTGTTCTCTTACAAGTCATTTTACAGAGTTTGTTTTTTTTTTCAAGCCTATCCACAATTTAAAAACAAAAGGTTCGAATTGTGGACCAAATACTTTTCAAGACCTCTAAAAAAACTATATATTAACTATTTAAAATCTAAGTATAACTTTTCTTCGTTTAAATGAGAATGAGAAAAAATCGTTGCGCTTTTCACTGGTTATAAGTGCTGTTAATTTTACTGGGTCTTGTAGTCTTTTAACGGTTCTATGTCATTCGATGTGTCATTTTTAATATTAAACAAAATCTTCTTTGTACAGAAAATTATTTATGATTTTTTTTGCGAGTCTGTATTTCCTAACAAATTTACTTAAAATAACTAAATATTTACTTGTTTAAAAAATGACCAGGTCTATAGCGAATCACATAATTAGTCAATTCTGTCAGAAAAACCAGACAACTTAAAGTTGAGATAGACAGCTGGTCAATCAGAAAATCTTAAAATTTAGATGACTAATATCTAACATGCGGTGATCCTGGTCAATGCAACACCCGGCTTTATTGTTTGTTTAGAAATGAGTCGGCCTTCATCTGGAGTCCTGCTCTTTAATTGTAATGTTTTGTTCTTGTTTAACAAGTATTTGCTGCTGTTGATGAGATAACTGACGCTCTTGGTGTTGTTGTTGATGTGGTTGTTGGGATTCATGCTGCTGTGATTCATGCGGTTGAGGATCATGTCGCTGTATGTTGTTTTGGTGGTGTTCATCACTTTGCGGTTGGTGTTGGTGTTGATGTTGATGCTGATGTTGGTGTTGATGTTGCAGCTGTAACTGCAGCTGCATGTGTTGATGATGCATTTGTTGTGGTTCAGCAGGTTTCCTAGGGCCATCGAAAAGTAATCGTGATATTGAAAATGATGAGATTGGAGAGTTATGCGTACTTCCGGCGGAATATGAGGTATTCGTGTCATCAGAAGTAGGTGTCTCACGATCGCTTTCATCACTTTTAAGAATGTCAGCTGCTTCGAGAGATTTTTTATGCATGCCCAAAAGCCATGGAGCTACAGATTCATCATCTTTCGCCGATTTTAATATTGTGTCAGGTAATGGAAGAGAGTGACGTACCATTGCACCGTAAAGACCGTATTCCGCCATTTTTGTACTATGTCCCCAGCATTTTTCAGTTTTACGCCATTTTGCTCTTCGATTCTGGAACCAGACCTGTAAAGATAAAAAGACAATACTTTGTAGAAAACCTTTGAATCTTTTTCGCGATAAAATAAACAAAGTTAAACATGACAGATTGACAAGAAGCCTTCAGAATTGGATAGTTCTTGTCGCAGTGCAGCGGATGCATTATCGTACATATGAATGAATCTGGTTATATTATGGAGAGGGGGGCAATATATTTTTCAAGTTTTTTTTTTTAAAGGTATGTAGTGGATGCTTTGATTATTATCTATACATATAAGTGTCTGCCTGAATAGAAATTAAAAAAAGAGTGGATATATGTACTTAAAAAAATGTAATTTACTATTCATGTTCTCTCAAAATTGTTAACGAGGCACTTATTATTCAATCTCTGTGCTACATTGTGTCAAGCTTGTATAAGTAGGTATAACCATGCACTTTGTTCCAAGTCGTATTTCTACACACTTGAAACAAAGTGTAAAGAATCTGATCAAAGCTAGTCCACAAAGCGATCAGTTCTTTTTTAATTGCAAGAATGCATTTTGTTTGGTATAGGTACATACATACCTTCACAAAAAAAACCTCTTACTAACACAATTATTGCCAACATCAATCAAAAATATCTTCAAAACCGCGTTTTACAGGAAACTCACCAAAAATGTCCCATTAGTAGCTTAAAATTCTTTTCAAAAATCAACAATTCGACATAGCGCTAAGCACTTGTTACTGCAAGAAGTCCTCTAATAAACCGCACTGCCTTCAAAGTGGGTTTTAATTATAAAAAAAATCAAGCCATACTGTTAAGTGTGTGCGGCCTTAATGCATTTTCACCATACACATACATTTCGAGGGTTCCTATAAAGTCTCAAGTTTAGCAATGTAATTATTGCATTATTTGCCATTAGTCCTTTTTTGCACTAATATTCCTAATGAGATTTCAATAAAAAAAATCAAGCTTAAGAGCAAATGCAATATATGTAATTGAATAACAAGTCTGATGTGCGGCACCTTCAAATGTAACTTTATGTTTCTATACACACGTGACGTGCGGTTGCATTATCCTCTAGTATACAAAAAATTACAGAATAAAAATCCACCTTGGTTACCTATTTATGGTTTTACTTAAGGTCTAATTATATTTTTGTGGTTTGCCGAGCGAGTAATATGATTGGTTAAAAAAAGTGTCCTTCTGAAAATTTGGAGTGGGAGACTTCATCTTGTTTTTTAGCAACGATTTTTTTACGAATAATCAAAGGATTGCGACAAAATGTTGAAGTATTTATGAAACCAAAGCAAGGGCCAACAACGTGACAATATCGTCATAAAGGACTTAGCATACTGGACTGGTTTGCCTCCTTACAATTCTTCATTAACATAATTAGTTTTAACATTGAGCTATGCACGAGTAGGACTACATACTTTAAGTAATTGGATCCGTATTCCATGCAAATATCTGAATGACCAATTTTTTTTAGAAACAAAAGATTTTATATCTACCCAACATCCATAGGTGTGAAAAGTCCACTTTTGCTTATAAATATTTGCACTGTCAAAAGAAGAAACGTAGAGGACAAGCCGTAGGTATTTGGGTAATGGAAAAAAATGCAGCTCATAGGAACAAAAGACGCTTGTATTCCCATAGAAATCGTCTCACACTTATTAAAAATTAACCTCCGGTTGTGCGTTTTAAATTTTAATTTTCAATTTACGTTCACTAATTGCCTTTAACACAGACCAACACATAGCATCATATGCACAACATTAAACGGTCAATTTCAAGGAATTCCCAAAGGACATCGCATCCACTTGACAAAAAGTTTACAGCACATGCATACATACATTACTACCGACATAATTTTTCCCACCACGAATGCTCTAACGCCTGTAGCAATTCTCCGAGGATCATAAACATATAATAAAATGAGTGTTTGGCAAAATAATCGCTACAAACTACTTGTTCGTATGTCAAATTAAATCAGGATGAGTAAACAGAGTGTTTCAATTGCTGGTGATGCGATGGTGGATAATTCCAGAGGGATTTTCATAGAGATAAAATATTGCGCCCCTTGTTTCTTCCACTCAAACTAACCGCACCCTTGGTGTTTGTATCTTTTATAGATTGTAGCAGATCCATCATCTATGATGTAAATGTATATTTTTCTTCCACCCAGTTAAGCTTCACCCCCATCGTCTTGCAAACTACATAGTGCAATGTGCCATTGAGGACGAAAAATTTTAAAGACTCATAACTCGATATTATGCGTTTATGTTTCCGAAAAATAACAAGTTATTGGTATTAATGTCTAAAAAATTGTAATTTTATGTGGTGGTGGCGGCGGGCGGCGGCAAGACGTCCGGCACGGCACGGTGCGGTGCACGGCCTTTGATGTTGTTATAGTTGTTAAACCTTAAACATCCCTATAGTATAGATATAGAAGAACATACAATTTTACTATTCATTTTCATGCGGTGAAATACCATAATTAATTTACACGTCAATGATTTTTTAGTGAGTGTTTTTGTAAATAATCGGTTTGTTTATGGGGTTGTCTTTTTAAGTGCTTAGGATTTATTTTATAATAAATAGATTATGGGAATGCAAAAAAGTAGGTAGGTACCTGGGCTCAGGAGTACCAACTAGCAATGTGAATAGGTTATAAGCAGGAAAAGGATATTGTTGACCTAAAAATATTAAACAAGGGGAAAAAAAACATTTATTAAAAAAAGAGGATATTAACAAAACTGAACTATAGAAGGATAAACTACAAACAGCTTGTTAAAGCTTCCAGGTATAATAGCTTTATTTGATTGTCTTGTTCTTGTGCAGAAACGAGTGGAACCTATTAACAATACTATAGGTATATGGTACATTCATTCACTTCAACGTTTTCGGGAAGTTTGGTATTGACATCGCCATTTTTAAGTCTCGTATTTGCTTTTAAAACCAAAAGTATTTACCAAATTTTAATAGATATTTCTTAAAATTAAGAACACTTGCCCGGGTTGGCTACGAAATCTCGCAAATCAAAATCTCGCATTCGAAATCTTGCATAACGAAATCTCGCAATTACAAAATCTCGCTTTTCATAATCCCGCAAGTATACAAAATCCCGCTTTTCATAATCTCGCAATAACAAAATCCCACAAACTAAAATCTCGCATATCAAAATCTCGCAAAATTGAATTGCATTGCAACAAATAAATTTTTTTAATCAAAATCTCGCAAATTAAAATCTCGCGCGGGATTTTAATTTGCGAGATTTTGATTAAAAAAATGTATTTGTTGCAATGCAATTCAATTTTGCGAGATATCCTACCTACTGCAAAATATATAATCCAGTGTCTGGGTACTTTTAGACCACAATGTTATTTATTAATTTGAGCTTTTGATTTTTCAATATTATTGTTTTTAAAAGAACAAGAAGGAGAGAGAACATAGAGATGGTATATCCAGTTGGAAAATGTCATGTGCAAATCGCATTACTCGTATTTGGCCTTGAACTAGAAAATACTTTTAGTTCCATTATAAATGCATAAAAGACAACCAAAATGATTATAGTAATAGTTATTCGAGAATTTAAAAAAAATGCGAGATTTCGTTATTCGAGATTTTGGTTTGCGGGATATCGTATAGCGCTCCCCACTTGCCCAAGTGATGCTCCTTGATGAAAATAATAGCTTAGTTTCAGAGGCATTTCTCAGGAAGGAGAAATGTTTTACCCTCTGGTGATGGTGATCTCTCTCTTCTGCCCAAATAGTCAAAACAAAAGGCAGTCTTGAGTGTCTGTGTAACGTATCTCTTTTATTAACTGACATTGGCTTGGTTTTATGTAAACATTGACCAAAACGGCCAATGTTACCATTTATGTCAGCAATATTTGTTGGATTTCTGTTCCGCACTTAAAAAATTGTTTTACATAAAACCAAGCCAATGTACATAAGTTAATAAAAGAGATACATAACACAGACACTCAAGACTGCCTTGTTTTCACTATTCTGAGTTAAACAAGGAAAGAGATTTTGGAAACCGTACGACTACGTGTAAATTAAAAACAAGCCTTGCCATTTAAAAAAAATATTAAAAGGGGTCCCAAAAAGGTTCCCGATCCCGATACAAAAAAGCCACATTATATATAGAATTAAAAAGAAACAGTGTACAGGATTTTTTTGTTTGTGGTGATGTCTCCATGTTGTGTGTTGATATGAGATATTAACAAAAATAAAAATAATAAAATTTTAAAAGTTATTTCAAATTTTTAAATTTATTTAACTGAGTTAAACATTTATTACTATTTGAAATAGTAAGTGAACTTTGGCAAAATAACACCGCAAATCAAAGAAACAAGTCCGAAGATGGTTCCATGAACCGAAACGCGTCGCTTTAATCAAAAATTTAAACTTATGTTGTGATTTTAATAAAGTTTAATAAATTTAAAAATTTGAAATAACTTTTAAAATTTTATTATTTTTATTTTTGTTAATATCTCAGTGTACAGGAGTATTCAATCCGAAACTTGTTAAAGTGAAATTGAATTATTATTTATAAAAAACGCAAATTGTAGAACTTTCAAAATGAAAATACCAATGAAATAATTTGCCTGTTTTGGAAGCTTAAAATTTTAACTAAGTTTCGCAAAATTAGAAGAAGAAATTGCAAGTAACCAAACAAAAGGGGCCGATTGGGCTATTTTTCAATAAGTGAGCCACTGATCCTGAATGCAAAATAGGGGCCATTTGGCTACTTTAAGTTCCAAATGCCAACAGTAGGTACAAAGCTACATAAGGTATCCGTAGGATTATTTTTGATAATCACATTCTCAAATATATCTAGAAACATAGTATAACTCCATATTATAAATTGTGTCTTTACGACCACTTTATAGCGAGCTAGAACCTAAACGGGTGAAATAATTTCTTCAAATTTGATACATAACTTTAAAAAAAATATGTTTATAAATACATGTATTTCAAGTTTTAAGAAAATCGGTTCTCCCATTTATTGGCTCTGGCTCGATGTTAAGTGGAGATTAAGGCGCAAGTTATAAAATGGAGTTTTCATGTTTCTACCAAACACCACAGATACATATAAATCTTACAAATATTTTGCAAGAATCAAAATATTGCCCCAAATATTTTTTTGACAGTTAATTCTGCGCAAAAAATCGAGAAAAAAAGTGGGGACTTCTTCAACAGCTTAGGAACTGCCACGAAAATGGATCGAAATTTTTCGTTTATGATTTCGTGTTTTCTTTTTGCAAGAGATTTTTCGTTTTGCTATAGTAGCGCAGTGTTTAACATTTCAAAGGAGCTTCCGCTTTAGTTAAAATTAGTAAAGCCATTTATGAATAAGTTGAAAATAATAACAGTTCTTGGTTAGATACCTACCAAAAAGTTAACTATGTCTTAAAAAAATGTATTTCTCCTCTTGGAATAACCAGAAACCTTTTTTGTTGAGAATCGCTTAAGTGGTTGAGGCTGTAGGTCGAGGTACAGAAATATTTTAGTTCTTTTTTATGTTTGGTTTAATTTTACGCTATAAATGGTAGTTTTCAAATTATTTACAATCACTAAAGCATGGCTTTGCTATCAACCTGATTGACAACTAATTTACCTTTAAAATACAAAATTAATAAAAATATTACATATCAATTCCACTAAAAGTGAAAAAAAGATTCTCGTTTAAGATTCTTCTTAGGGCAGATTTACAAAATTTGAACATCTATTTTTTCGAAGATTTCAGTTTCCAGTTTGTCACTTAAGAGAATCAAAAAGTTTCAAAATTTATTTTTAAACAGTTTCGACAGCCATCTTACTTCAGCTCTTCATGGTCTTCCAGTTGTTCTTTACACAATAGGTGGGCTAAACGTGCCCTGGTCTACCCCGGACTGTAGCGCCACCTTAAGAAAGACTAAACGTTCACAATTTGGCACAAGAAACATTCTGAACAAGCCAAGATTAAGTCCGGACTCTTTTCAAAATGAAATTAAAATTAAATTAAAAAATGAGATTTTTTTCTCCTTCGCATTCAATTAATTTTGAATCGGCTGTCAGAATGCAAAATTGCCCCCCTTTAAAATCGAATATCCCCCTGTGGGGCGTGGGCCCGACGACGTTGGGAAACACTATATAGATGATAGATCATCATGATGTAGTATGAAGTTGATATTCAAAAGTTCACCTCTCTGTCTAAACATATTTGATATTTGTTGTATCGTGCAGTCATTCAGGAAATAGTTTTCTTTGATAAGGTTGTGATTCAGGCTGAGATCAGAAATAAAACTCAACCTTTTGAAAAGTTCTTCAATAACTCTCGTTTGTTGTCATTTTCAATAAAAAAACATTCACTAACCTTTATTTTAAAAAAGAAATTTTTTCGGTCTTTATTTTTTTTTTGTTTGTGTTTCGGGCAACCAGTGACATTTATCACTGAGAGAAAAAAATAAATCTCATCTGCAAATTGATCAATCAGAATGTCCGTTAGTATGAATGTTTATATTTTGTAGGCCTTACGTGGAGAAATGCATTTAATTAGACTATTTAGCCATCGGTGAATACCTAAACCGAAATCCTTTTAACGGAATGTAGTTACTCTGAGAGAGAAACCAATTGAAAATAAAGGTTGATTTTTGATCTCTGGATTCAGCTTATAGTCCGAAAGGTGACGGTAAGATTTACCAATCTCATCTGATCCACGCGAAATGAGGATGCCAAATGGTATCTTTGGTTCTAACATTTACAGGTCGGATAAATTTTATCACAGACTTTTGAGATTCGAACTCAATAGAAATTGCATTTATTGACAACCGGGAACACCCTGAGGACGATTAAGTCAGCCAACTTCTAATTTAAATTTTTTGACATGTAATTTATATATCTATAGATTTGTTAAACTTAAGACATTGTATAACGTAAGGCCCCCTATGTACCAACAAATGTAAATTTATCATAGTTTCATATTAGTTATAAGCCAGATTGTATATATTATGTTCAATAAAAAAATTGAATTGAATTGAATAGAAATTGTGTTTGCCAAAAAGCGAATAACTTTTGATTTTAAATGGGAAGTGCTCTTTGGTTTGTTTCCATCTTAAAAGTAAAGGCTAATAAAGGGTACATTATCGATGTTAATAATCTCACTAAATGATTAAACAAGTATTCCTTGTGTGTAGCTTTCATTCCTTGAAGAAAAACCTGGGGATTCTTCGGTGAATTTTTGAAAATTTCCCACTTAGATTTACTTAACAATATAAATGGGAGGATTTAAGTGATGAATAGGTGACTACCACTAATCTTGTGATTTCACAATTGAATTTGCATTACATTTTTCATCGAAAATATTGAACTGGTGAATAAGCCAAATACATTTATGCAATGAGTTCACATATTATGGAATCACCATGTTTATCAGCACCTGGGTTGGTGAATAAACAGCTTCCAACGAAGTAGTGATTTCGCTAGTGAATTTTCATCGCAAAAGTGGCATGTGCTTCCCGCCTAGGACACGCTAATGTTAAATTCATCAAAGGAAATAGAAGGTTTTCCTTAACGAATTTTTTAATTTTTCCCGCTGGGATGGGCCTTTGGACATGCACTTCCAAAATAGGAAATAAATATCACCCAAATCACCCATAGTCCTAACCTAACATGAAGGTAGATAGCTACATATAATATTATTATACTGAGACTTTCAATTCCGAAGAAAAAACGATTCATCGGTATAATAGGTATAGGTTTATGTACTTACCTATAAAGATTAAAAAATTGTACATGCATAATAGCTACAGGGGCTTCAGGAATCAAGATTGACAATTGCGTTTTCATTTCAGCTTTCTTTTGTGGAAAATTTTAATATTTTAACTATTTTATTTAATGTGCTTTATTTAGCTACAACAAAGGCAAGTCATTTACAAATTATAATTATATGATTATTTTTGTGAAATTAAATTTAATTAAATCAAGAATGAAAGAAAGGAAGAAGGAGAAAAAAATCACATTAAATGAGAACAGGAAACAAAACCCGGATTTTATGACTGACACTTTGACTTTCTTTGCTGATGCCGTGCAAATGTTGCTTTCTCAAGAGGGAAAGAAAGAGACGGGGGAATATAATTTTCGTGCTCATTATGCATGAAATAGGATAATCGTTTAATTCTTTTTCCTTTTTTATTTATGTGTTTTGCTTCAAGTGGAGTTGGAGAAAAGGATGCATTTGTGTCAGTGGCGTAGCTAGGATATTTGCCGCCCGGGGCAATACATTAATTTGCCGCCCCTTCGGTCTAACAATACTTAATAATAAAATCGGTCTTAGAGTTGCAGACAAAATTTTGACTAAAATATTTTTTTTTATAAATGCAAGGAATTACATTCTGCGAAATATTGATACACGCCACTTTGCCGCAATATCTGCTGAATGAAAATTTTTTGTTTCTGACCTACTGGGATTTAACTTTAAACCGACTGTATATAATATAGGCACATGAGACTTGAATTTTTTTGTAATGTTTTCTTTCGTTCAAAAATAGTAAAGTTCATAATTGTTCATTAGGCGTGTCTCACCAAATAAAATCTCTGAGAGCTCAGATAATTTTAAAGTGGGGCAAAAATCTCACCTGAGCACTAAGATTTTTTCCAGAGATTACTGAGACGAAAATTTTTTGGGTTGATTTCTCAATGTTCTTTTTCAGCTAAAACTGTTCATTTGACAGCCAAATTGCAATGTATCGGTGATGTGCAAATACGAAATCGATACAAAAATACGGAACAGAGGTTGAGTGTTGATAAAAAGGAAAAATAAATTGATCTTAGTATTATTTTTCATTCATTTCATAAAGTTTTGTGCTTTAAAATTTAAATATTTAAAGCAGAGTTAAAATTTTGTTTCCATAATTTCAGTACGATTGAACAGAGTATCTTTGTTTCACCAAAACATTCCGCCTACGTCAACTTGATATAAAGGCTCGGTGAGATTTTACTTGGTGAGACACGCCTATTGTTTCATCAGTAGGTACTCGACAGCGAAACTGAGAAATTGCATACTGTTCATATTTCTCAGGTCTAATGATCATGAACCATGAAAGGGTCAAAGCAACGGCTAAGTCACTACTGAGTGTCTGTTTACAGAGTTGTTAGTTCACTGAAATTGCAGTAGATTGTTGATCTAATACATTTTTTCTCAAAATAAATCTGCTAAAAAATCTTCAAACTACACTTCATTTTACGAACAAAAATTAATCTACAAGCTTTCGCAAAAAAAGTCACTTTTTTTTAAAATTCTTTGTGTTGAATGCAGCCATATGTATAGTTTAGAGCTTTTTTTGTTTGCTGGTTTTATGTTTGAAAAAAACTATTGTTATGTTTTATTTATTTTTATTCATTTATCAGTTTTGTATTAATAATATTTTTATTTTTGATTTTTGAAAAAAAAAAAAAAAAATATCTGCGAAAATATTCAATCGAAAGCATTTTTGTTTTTTTTTTTCAAATCTAACGTGACACATTCTTTGAGAAAAGTCAAACTCTCTGAACTAAATTGAGAGAACTAACAAACACATATATGTAAAGCTACAAAAAAGAATGGTCATTACGAAAGCCATTTTGTTTCAAAATTTGAAAGAATTGTTGATTTAAAAAAATAAACTTTTGTGTTTATTACCAACTTCTATAATGAGCAACGGTCATGATTCTGCCGCCCCTAGTGATTTGAACACAATGAAAAATTGTACGTTCTTATACCTACCAATGTTATAGAATTTTTAACTTAAAAAATAATACTTTTTTGTTTATTTCCAACTTCTGCAATAAACAACGATGATGATTTTGCGCCCCTATTGATTTCAATTTAATAAAAATTGATTTAATTGTTTATTAAACAAAAATTAAACTTGTGTTTATTTCCAACTTCTCATGAAGCTCGAGGAAGATTTTGCCGCCCCTACAAATTTGAATACTATTAAAATTGTGCGTTTTCTAATAAAAATTTAATAAAATTTTCAATAAAAAAACTACTGCAATTGGTTTACATCCCATAAACAATGAAGATGATTTTCCCATTTGCCGCCCCTAACTCCTGGCGCCCGGGGCGACCGCCCCCTTCGCCCCCCCCTAGCTACGCTAATGATTTGTGTAATGGTTCATGGTTGGGGGTTGGTCTATATGGTTGGATTTAAAATTTATTTTGATGTATAGGCCTACAAGAAGATGAGATAAAGCTGTTTACTCGACTATCTGATAAACTTCTAAGATTCCATAAATAAATTAACTAACTACACTACGTTTTCATGTTGTCAAAGTATCTGGGGAATGATTAACAATCCTATTCTGCTATACGATTCGATTGAAACTTTCAATTCACGCGATGTTTTTCAATCAATTTTATTCAAATTATTTTTTGAAATGCTTTGTCTTTTGTGTTCAAATCCTAACCGATATTTTATTTGAAAATTCTCAAGATATACTAATTAATTAAATTTGATTTTTATCGCAATTCAGGTAGGTATGTATATGGGTGATTCCACAAACAATGGTTTAAAATGCTGATAATTTCGGCACAACATTTCTGGAAGCAAATTACCATAAAAACTAACTAAAGTTGAACATTAGAACGTCTTTTCACATTATTGTCGCAAGCGGCCTGTCAAAAAAAAAAATAGAAAAACTGCAACGCTTGAAAATAGGTGTTCAAAGGAACTGAAGAATTTTTAATTCTATTTTTTAACCCATATACACAACACAATTTTTTTCTTGTTTCGACACAACCAGTGTACTCTAGCGTTTTTCTGCATTTTATGCAAAACTCCGCGTGTAACTTGTCTTTAAATTTCTAAGACACTTGAAAATAAGTGCAAGTTCATGCGACAGAGTCGTGCTTTTTATTTTACAAGTATTTTCAAGGAAAAACAGCATTAACTGAGGCCTCCAGATAAGATCATTCATTAAAGTACAAGGGGACTGGAGGCCTGGGGAATGAGTGTTTTTTAATAGTTTTTTCGCCAAAAAAATTGTAAGATTTTGTCATGCCAACATTATAATGCTAAACATATGTATGTCTACTTACATAGAAATTTTTCCTTTAAATATACTCATCAGGGGACTGAGCAACTGAACGAACATTCTACGACCTCCCGTACAAATTCCTTCTTAACAAATGAAATAACAAACGGAACACCAAACTTAATGCTTTAAGCTGCTAAGTCTGAAACTTCGATATTTTTCAAAGTTAAGGTGCTTTTGACCTGTTTCAATCTTTTAGGGGACTGATAAGAAAGCCGAAAGACAAAGTTTAATGGAATTGGTTTGCAATTAAATATAATGGACGGGCGGGTGGCAATGGAACAGTGGATGTAGTGCTTGACTGCTAACTTAGAGGTGTGGGTTCGAGTCCCATTCTAGGCAGCATTCTTTTCTATATTCTCCCAGCTTAACTAGATGCTACCCATGGGATATAATGAGATAATAAACACCTTGGTCGCAATCCACTGTGCCAAATCTTTGCACTAGTGCCGTGCAATTCAGGTTGCATTTAAAAGACCTTAGGTCTTACAGGCATATAGTTAAAAATATTATTATTATTATAATGGTACAAAAAATGTATTTATATCATAAAAAAGATACAAATAAAAATAACACGATCGTTAACCGTCTTATTTATTTGTTCTGCATCCTTTTTTTGTTCTCTAGCATAGTTTTTTTTAACCTCTAATTGTTCAACACTCGCTTATCATCAGGTTAAATCAGCGCTGCCACCCTTATAGATGATTGAGCGCAGTATATATGAGGAAAAAATGCAGTCGATTGGAATATAGCGCAGTAGATCTTACAAAATACAGCAAATAATCAAGCTCATATATTTTACAAACGAAAAAAAAATAGGAGAATCTAGAGACTCAACTATGACTTCAAAAACTAATTCCACCACAATATTATAGTTAGCAATAACAAATAATAAAAACTAAGAAAAAAGTTTTATAAACTAAATTAAAGCCCGTATGACACTACATTTTGTATTCACTTTATTTCTCATTAAAACAATCAAAGTGTCAGCAGAGCAAAAAAGGGATAAGAAGTGTTTTTGAGAAATAGACAGCATTTCTCTTAATTAGTTTTCACAATTACAATGTGTCCCATCCCAATAGTGAATATACATCATAAACTAGTGTTCTGAGGGTTTCAATGTATATTTTCTTTTGTGACTGAGTGTACCTTGAAATAATTTTTATTTTTAATTCTGAAATGTCAAGAAAAATCTGCTGAAACCTGACAAATATTACTTCAAAGTCACATTTTTCATATATTTCTTGCGACACTTCTACATTTATGGATATAGTGCGTACCCACTCACACCTATCGAAGATCGAATAAAAAATTGTACGTTCTGCTTTTACATATTTCATTTACAATTCAATAAAAATGAGAGAAAAATGTAGTATCATATGGGCTTAAGCCCGTATGACACTACATTTTTTTCTCATTTTTAATTCACTGAAAATGAAATTAAAGCACAACGTACGATTTCTTATTTAAACTTTGATAGGTATGAGTGGGTGCGCACTATATCCATAAATGTAAAAATGTCACAAAAAATGTTTACAAAATATGATTTTCAAATTATATTTGTCAGTTTCTGGCAGCTTTTTCTTGACTTTCAGAATTAAAAATTAAAAATAATTTCAAGGTACACTCAGTCACAAAAGTAAGTATACACTGGAACCTAGAGAACACTAGTTTATGATGTATATTCACTTTAGAGACACACTGTTATTGTGAAAACTAATTGAGAAAAATGTTTTCTCTTTCTTAAAAACACTTTTTATCCCTTTTCTACTCTGCTGACACTTTGATTGATTTAACGAGAAATTAAATAAATAAAAAATGTAGTGTCATACGGGCTTTAATAAGAAATCACATTTGTTTGGAAAATTCATTAAATGTAAGTATACACAAATATTTTGGCCTTACTTTTTTATATTCGCCATTTATGCATTTAAATTTATTGAAAAAAAAAAACAATAATTGCTGGTGAGTCTGACGACGACCAACAATGTTCTTTGGGGTCTGTTAGGTCTTTGGCTAACTTTGGATAATGTTCAAAATTCTCAAAAGAGGAGTAGATTCCTTTTGCTATATGCAGTAGATTTTCATTTGGGACTAAACGCAGTAGATCTAGTGCTAAAGGAGTAGCACACTGGGACCTCTTGTATGGACAGCGTGCCCAAAATGCAAAATTGAAACTAACGGTTTCGAATAAAATTGTAATGTGGATTCAAAGTTGACATGATTGCTTATCAATATGTCAAGTTTTGAAGTTTTGGGAGACAGAAATGTAATAGAAAATAAGCGATAAAAGCAGCAATTCATGTAAATTCTAATATCCATTGCGCAGTTGTTGGTCATTTGAAAATTCGAAAAAAATAAATTCGTGGTGAATACAAAAATACAAAAAATATATTGGCATCAAATGAAGGTCAGTTAAAATAAAAAAAAAATGTTTTTATCAAATTAGATCAACATATTTCACTTGCATTTTAAGAAAATTGAAAAGTTACGTAGAAAATGTTCAAACATTTTTTTTTGGATTTTGCGCACAATGCTTTTAAAACTGAATACGTGGTCTAGCAGTATCAATATTCCTCTATATGAAACAGAAGTCAAAAGTGAGAGCATGGTGCGCAAAACCGAAATAAGATTTTTTGAATATTTTCTACGTAACTTTTCAATTTTTTTAAAATGTAAGGGAAAAATGTTGTTCTAATTTGATAAAAATATTTTTTTCATTTTCCACTGACCTTCATTTGATGCCAATATATTTTTTATATTTTTGTATTCACCGCGAATTTATTTTTTCCAAATTTTAAAATGACCTACAACTGCACAATGGATTTTAGAATTTACACGAATTGCTACTTTTATCACTTATTTTCTATTACCCTTCTGTCTCCCAAAACTTCAAAACTTGACATATTGATAAGCAATCATGTCAACTTTGAATCCTCATTATAATTTTATACGAAACCGTTAGTTTCAATTTTGATTTTGAGCACGCTCTCCATACAAGAGGTCCCATTGTGCGCTGGCGTAAAATACGAAGGTATGTGGTTATTTACAGTGGCTTTGTTCAAAAATGTTACGGGAAAAAAGTGAGATAATTAAAAGCTTATAACTTGATGATGCTTGGATATTGATACTTGAGTGCATTTCACATAAGCTGCGAACTGCGAATGCGAATAAATTTGTTTAGGCAATTCCAATCACAAATGTATCAACGAATTCAAGTTTTCATTTTTCGATAACCCGGAGGCCACACGAGCTAGTAATCGCTAGCGAGTTACTAATACATCGAAACTTTTCCTACTCGCTAGTAAACTGGTTTGCCTTTTTCGAAGCCAGTTGTGAAGCGAGTAGGGCGGCGAGTGATTTGACAATTAATGTATGTACCCAACTCGTTAGCGAGTACTCGCTCGTGTGGCCTCCGGGTAAAGTGTATAAATGGTCCTCTCTACAGTAAAAAAAAAACGCGAACTTAAATTAGTTTAAATTGTTATTTTTAGCATTTTTATATTTTCTACGCGACCAACGATATATTTTCTGCCAACTACCAAACACTTATTCGCAATCCATAACATCAGGACGCATTCCACAAATCTGTGAATGTAACCTCAATTTCTTTAGCACCCATTTTACTGGTTTATTCTTTATGACAATTCGCATCTGTCAGCGACCACTCATGTGAAAGAAATGTCAAAACTCGCCACCATTAGCAATTCGCAGTTCGCTAGTGGCAGCTCTTATGAAAGGCACTTTACTTTGATATGCAAAGAGATAAGAAAATTATTAAATTAATTAATTATTTAAGCGGAAAAAACTTTTTGTTTGGAAAATAATTGCATTAAAAAAAAACTTCAATGGAACCTACCTACCTACATTAATAACATTTATAACAGAAATGCATCCCAAATTCCACTGATAAAAATGAATGAAATCGGTTAAGCAGTTGAGCAGAAAATTGAAAACAACTAAAATCGGTTCCCGTTCCATCGTAGATTGAAAACCAAACCGTCAACCAAAAGTCATTACTGAATGAAGGTCAGCTTACGCGCTTAGATCCAACTGTACAAACGTGATTCAAAAATTTGTATTAACTGATTTCGGCGGAATTACTGAGGTTTAATGATCGTTCAAGGTTTGTTATAATAGCCAATTTAATGCGTTGAACCTCAGTAAATTCAAATTAAATATTTGTACAACTGGCCCTTCCCTTACGAAATAAATTGAAGTAATTTTGTCAGTTTAAAGCATAGGAATAAGAAAGAAAAATTTCCTTTAAATATCACTAAATAATTTCAAACAAATTTTCAAAGCATTGGATGATACATTTTACCTATATATCCTTTATTAAGATACATTCATAAAAATATAAGGTGCTTTTAAGTGATATTTATAGCACCAATAAAACGATATCTGTAGTCACTTTGTATTTTATCTGAGGGTTGGTAGAAATGTCAAAACTACTTGCCATTCAAAATTCGAACAAGTCTTTACATAAAAGCAAAGGCTATTAACCCTCAAGTAATGAATATTTGCTTACAACTTATAAATAGTTAAGCGCCACCTTAGTTTCAACTTTACGAAACTTTATCTCAACTTTTATATTGAATTTTATACTGCCTTATTTATCGAATTTTTTGGGTTTGTTGTTGTTCACTGAGGGAAATTTTACTGTGCCAGCTAAAATTTTTCCAATAAAACACACTTAAAGTTCATAACTTAACGGAAGGAACGTTGGACTGTTTTTCTATCTTGTTCATTTTCAAGGCCTGTTTTAAAATGTTTTAAAAGTTACACGTTCATCATTTGATCGCTTACAAGCGATGATTTCTTAGATGGTCTTACATTGAACTAAAACAATAGATTTTTTTGACGTTTCAGTATTCACATCTCACTTAGCTGAAGGAGTGGGAATGAGATGGGAATAGTGAAACGTCAAAAAAATATACAATTTTTCAGTCCAATGTGAACACCGTCTTATAGTCGTTTAATTTTCAAGGTAGTGAGTGATGGAACTAGATAAGAGTTTTATTAAAGTATCAGTGTTTTTCTTATAAATGTTTTTCTTATATGAGCTTAATAATGTGCATTTGTGCATGGTGTAAGAATGTCTTAAATGAGATTTTCTTACATTCATCATTTACTGTACTTTCAATTCTTGGCGAATGAAACCACTTAATCAGTTTTGATCAGATCCTGAATAAATTAACAAAACATTTTAAATATTATTTTACTTAGAGGTACCTACCATTCCAGTATTTATCGCTTATAAGAAACACGCTTATAAGAAAACCTCGCTCAGAAGAAACTTGAACAAAAGCACCGTGTACTTTCCCATATATTTTAATGTTGAATTGTGTTTTTATAAGAAACACGTTTATAAGAAAAACACTGATAAAAGAAACATTTCTCAAACACGAACTTTCTTTTTTCCATGTAAAGTTGGTTGGATTTAAGAAACTACTTGCACAAAAAACTCACGAAACTCATAAGACATGAACAGTCCCTCAAGAAAAGTTCAAACAAACTATGCAAAAGTCATTTATAATGCAATTTAACATTTGAAGAGAAGATCAATTGAGTCTTCATTTTGACATTGAATTTTTTATTCGTAGTGTTTGTGTTCTTTTTTGTTTCTTATATCCGTTTAAGAAGCTTATTTCTTATATCTGAGAAAAACTCGGTTATAAGGAACAAATATTATGCAATTTTTGAGTTTCTTATAAGCGTTATGTACTGTATTTGAGTGAAATAATTCAAAATTTGATCGCAAGCACTTTTGTCGAAAGAGGTCAACTTTTCATATCTTAATTCACTGGAAAAAAAGTTTAAAAAGAAATGTTATACCTTATTCATTTCTCTATAAATTTACCAAGAAGGCGTACGAATATGTTAATGTTTTTAAAGAGCTGTCCACATCACAATGTGTTGTCCTACTGTGCCAAAGTAAAAGACAAGTTTTACACTTTTTATCATAAAAGATTGCGGCAGCCATTTCTGTTTCACACCTGACAATGGCGGCTTAAACAAGAGGACTGACTATACACACAGATACATGGTGCAAAAAGTTCAGTCAAAGAGAATGGACATGAAAAGTTTTGCAACCAGCTCTGTGTTATGCGAGTAGAAGCGTGTTCTGTGTAAATGAAAGGACCTCTTCAATTATTACCAGTCCTTGTCGTGTACTCACGCACGTAGTGAGACGTATAGGCATAGAGGGACCTAAATAAGCCTTGGTATGTGTGATTTTTAGATAGCGAATTTGTTGGCTTCCATTCCTGTTTAAGGGGAAAGATAAGTACTGCAATGCACAAGGTAACCTTCCCATTGAGCAGAGCTCGTGTAATGTATGAATAATACACGTATACGTGCAGCCATTCATCTTAAAATGTGATGCAATATGGCTGGCATGGTTCCCATATGTCCATCGTATGCGTATGTAGTAAGCCAGCCATGCCTGCAAGCAAATGCGGGGTAAAACTTGCCAAAAGGAAACAAAGGTACATATAGTGGCTTTGTTTTTGCTCAACAGATTAGTGCTATACATCCAGAGGCAAATATTTGTGTGTTTACGCCTCTCAAAGACCAGCTTATAAGTAGTCCTACAAATTGTATTACATATTTATAATTATTATTTTTGATCTTACAGAATGATAGAAATGCAGAGGTTTTCAAATCGTTCATAGGCCCATAGGGTGAAGTCTAGTGATTTCGGTGACACGGGCTGTGAGGTTGCCCTCCAATTCTACAAGTCTGCAATTATGAATCTTGAGCCTTCCTCATTGACTCTAGTTTTCTGGCCAGCTATTTTGTTGAATAAAAATATGGACTAATTCCTCCTGTCAATTGTGCACACGAAAAAGTTATTCTCTGGGAATTTAACTGTGAGCTCCCAGTGTCGTAATTTCGTAATGCTTTCCAAACAAAAATGAGCCTCAAAGCTGAACAGAAATAAAATGTAAAGGTAGGTACTACGAACGACTGATCTTGCAGTGCGAGACTGAGTAAGCATTGCATTGACGATTAACAAGACTTTAGCGGTTTTAAGAGTGTACTATAGATGCAATTTTATTCTACGCATATTGATGTAATTCAAACTTGAAGACTCGAATATCTTGAGAACAAATAATAATATTGGCTTCGGGATAATTTTATTCTTATTTCATTTATTTCATAATTTATAAGATTGTCTAAAATAATAATAAACGTTTTTTCTTTTTAAGATAAAAGTTACAAACAATTACTTAACAAAGTTTTTGTTTCTAATATCTCGAAGGCTAACCAATCATTGGTCTTCACTTGATTGCATTTAACACCTGAAAAAGTTTTCGAAGATCTTGAATTCGCGATTATTTTATAACAAAATAACATTGTGCCTAGCACCAATGGGAATTTATCAGTGTGGGACACCCTGCCTCTCTTTTACCAATTTGATTAAGTGGGTGGAATTTGATCAAAGAGACATCTATGGAGGTATGATGTCACGGCCGTAGCCAGGATGAATCGTATGGGTGAGCCTAAGGTAGCTTTGGGTGAGCTGAAATTTGTTTACGAAAATCATAATATTGTCTATAAAATACATTTTATTTATTGACACAATATAATAGTTACAAATATACATAAAATCACTAATATTACCAAAAAGTATTTGAAAAAATGGGATCTTCGGGTTTTTCGGCAAATTTACTCAAAATATCATTTATTTCCATCAAATTCAATCGTGTCTTTTTGAATGCAAAAAAATAAAAACTGCACAATCGCTGATCGATCATTGATGACCATCGTATAGCTTCTATTTGCTTCTAAATACTGAAAATGATGACTCGTTTTGCTGACGTGCTGCCACCTAATGTATCGATTACTTCAAAATCCAGCCATAAGTTGTCAAAAAAATACAAAATTTGAAGTTGTCTTCTAACTCTTTTAGTTTTTTGATTGGCAGAACAATTTTCATTCATTCAATACTGAAATTTTGAAGCCAGTGATTTAAAATTAATTAATTATAAATACTTTGACTTAATTGCCAAAATCACGTTCTCGAAGTTAAGATATGTATAACAATATTGATTGGCAAAGTCGGAAAGATTGAGCTCATTTCCTCAGAAACCTTGAGGCTGGGACATTTTCAGCTTTCTGTTTCTCTTCTGCTGTATTCATTATTTGTGGATTTTACTAATTTGTATTTTACTCTGTAACATTAATTTGCTCTTGAAGTTATTATTTCCAGTAATTTGAATCAAGTCCCAGCTACCAAATTGTTCTCTATTAAAAACAGAGTTTTTTTTCCATATCTTCTGCATTAAGGTTATTTCCTATGCCTTTTTATCTTCAAGGAATGAAGTAACTCATCTTAAATTTATTGTTGGCACACATCTAATATTAATTTTGAAGGAAAGAAATATTTTGTTTTTTTGTCTTAAGTCAAAAATATCCCATAATTTTTTGGGTGAGCTCAACATTTTTTTGGGTGAGCTGAGCTCACCCTAGCGTAGGCCTGGCTACGGCCGTGTATGATGTGGAAATTGATTCTAATAGATTTAAAGCGAACATACGAATGAAAGATTTCAAAATGTTATGTTCTTCGATACCTATTATAGATTTATAACTATGTACGTATTTAAGAAATTAACAAGTGGTTTCAAAGCGGTAAGTTCTAAAGCGCATCGTGTATCTACGATTTTCAACGTTTTCATAAAAATTTCATTGAATAAATCATAATTTCCATATATGTCATTATACTGTAAATTATACTCTTTTCAAACATTTATTTTTGATACATTTTGAAAGTTTGTTTCTTGGAAACTCTGGGGTCTACAGAAACGATTTTGATTTTGGGCTCAGACCTCAGATTGATGTTAATTTATTTTTATCAATTTCAAATCGTAGAGCAATGTTTTAATCAAAAACTAGTTCTTCAGATATAAATAAAATATGTTTTTACTATGATGCCTTTGGCACTCGAGGTCGAATTGGATTATTTAATGGGCCAATATCACAAAAAACTCAGCAAAAAATCAGGACTGCCGGATCTGACGCAAGGTCTTCCTCCTATCAAACTACAAGGTTACTGAACTATATAGCAAAGTTATTTTTCATTTTCTTTAATCTTCTTAACTGTTAGCACACTTTCCTGACCAATGTTTTATAAATTTTACTATCAACTGTAAATAATTCATATTTTAATACCAAGTGGATCTAAACAAATGTTATACGAGGTGGGTTCCTATAGCTAGCATTTGCCTAACCTTACTTGGATTTAACATACGTTATAAAATATGTGCCTATGAAATATGAATGCAATATTTAAGTTTTACTCTACCATTCGTTCAACTATTTATTGAAAATTGGTATGATGCCCCTTTCATTATAAAAGAGGTTTGCGCCAAACGCCACTTACTGGTTCAAGCAATGGAATTGCTCGCGATTCAGGTTTTGACAATTCGACAAAGATTCGAGATTTCGATAGGTAGATTTCAGATATACCTACATATTATAGTATGTAAGTACATATTTACATATAAGATTATGTAACTCGAAACCTATATAATGTACATAAATAGAAATATCTATGCATAAACAAACATACCTGAATTCTATCTTCAGCGAGACCTGTCTTCATCGACAGTAACTCTCTGGCGCTAACATCAGGATAATGTGCTTCTTTGAATGCTTTTTCCAACTCCTCTAATTGATTGCTGGTGAAAATTGTTCTACCATGGCGTCTTTTATTCTTTTTCTTGCCACTGTTACTACCAACCAGACCTCCGGGTCCAGAAACTCCATTACTGCCACCGTTGACATAGCCGCCGTCATGATGATGATGCGGGTGATGAAGATGATGGTGGTGATGATGCCCAGCCGCTGCCACGGCCGCAGCATGGTGTGCTCCAACTAGGGCAGCCGCTGCAGCTGCCGGGGAATGTTCAACGGGTGACATGCCTCCACCAGGGTGTAGCCTCAGAGAAGTATTCGATGTGTTAGATCCAGTGCCATTACTGCAGTGTTCATCGTTGCCATTTAAACTATTGTGGTAGTCGTTGCGGGATTGCTCTGTAAAGAAAAGGCAAATTAAAGAATGAAAAGAACAAAAAAGCAAAATACATATTTTCTAATCCTTTCTGTTAATCATATCAAATATCAATAATTCGAGGCTTAACACCTTTCGATCTGGGTATCTCTTGAATGTCAAAGAAACATTTCTTGATAAATCCCATCATCTAAAGAAAGGACAATCCTTCCTTTCCTAATAATCTGTGCCAAATCTTTGTCCTTTTGCGAAGAAAGGACATGTGCTGCATTTAACATATAAATGCCTATGTACCTACATATATGATTTTTTGTTGAAAGTATATTTAACCCTTATTTAATGAATGGAAAATGGGATCAAATAAAAAAGTGGGTATGGTGTATTGTGACAACAAAATGAATTCACAATAGGTACCTAAACCTTATAATTTAGTCAAACTCGTTTATGGTAAATTGAGTCTCGATAAATTTGTGGGTACAATATGAGTTTTAAAGAAGGACAATTCATGCAGAAAGAAGTGGGCGTTTTGTTGCTTGCATTTTTTGTGCCTTTGTTGAAGTGCGATTTCGAGTGAGATTTGGGTTTCTCTACCAGACGGGATTACATTCGTGAAGAATAATGTATCTTGCAAGAATGTATCGTAAAATGTGAATGGGTATGGATATCTATTTTTTAATTGTGTTAATTGAACATCAACTGCCTTTGATTAAACACATCTTACCACTTGAAAAAGTAAATAACGACACTGTAAAGGGTGGGGTATCTGTTGGTTTCTCTTTAATATATTTCGTTCTCAAAAAATTTATAGAAATAAATACATTAAATATACCTATCATATCGCCGCAATAGTACATGAATCGAAAAATTGTGCATACATTTGATTTTCTTGCATAAAAATGCATTTTTGTAAGCAAATCGGCAACCCTTTTGCAATTTATCTGTGGTTTATCAGAAACAAGTCAAAGATTTTTAAATAAATAAAACAAAAAAATTACATCAAATAATTGTACTGTGGCCTTAAAGTCAAATTTATTACAGATTAGTAATGAAAGTTCCATTCTTTCGCTCTTATTATATAATCTGAAACGATTGTTTATTAAAAACACAAGGTTTGGGTTAGCTTCTGTTGGTATTGTGTTCCGTTTTTCTAAAATTACAGCTATGAGGGGAGTTGTATAAGTTTTTCGAACTTTTTTTTTACCAAAAAGTCCCACAGATACTTAATGGGATTGAGGTCTGAGGATTGTGGTGGATGAGGCAACTAAGATTTTACACTTTAAAGCAGCCACTCTCAAGGCCATCTTTACACTTTTGGTGGCCCTGGGCACTTTCGAAAATGGGGCCCCTGTATGATTATATAAAAATATTATGTTGTTTAATGCAAAAAGTGACACAGACTATATTTTTTCAGGTAAAAGAGAGGAATGTTTATTGAAATAGTCTTTTTCTTGATTTGAGATTAGCAAAATCATTGATTACATCTTCAAAGTCGATGCCTCTGAAGATGTCGCTTTTGATTGACATCAGCGACAAATTTGTCAATTGTTTGACACAAAACATATATGTATATTTAAATTTGTTATTTTAAATATACAAATTAAACACTAAAAAAAAAAGAATGTATAACACTTCTAAACATTAACTATTTACCTACTCCTATTGTGAATTAACTATTTGAAATAACGAGTAAAAAGCCCAATGTGACACTTCTTGTCAAAGTAATGATTTATGTCATTAATTATGCAGTATCATCGTATTAACCTTCATAAATGTGAAAGGTCATCATTCTTTTCGAGAACTTTCACCCAACACCATTTTTTCTTGATATAAAATAATTAAAGCTAATTTATAAAGTTATACAAAAAAAAAAAGAAATCGAGTTTTTATTTCATTAAAAGTTAGTTATAAAATTAACCAGCGCTACACCTAAACATCAATCTTTCTTGAATAATTGTAGTTCTGAGTTCGTTTTTTATTCTTTTTAACTTAAAGAAGGAACGTTTCCCACTGCAATTGGTCACCATCATGCTTAAGAAAATTCTTAGTGCAACATTTGGAAATTCATCTTCAATTTTATTTATTTTTAAAAAAATTATGAAGTTCTAGAATATTGTCAGTTTTTTTCATTTTCGTGTCGACTAATTTTCAAGTAGTCTTTTAAATTCAGGCATTCAGCTGTAGTTCATCTCCGTTCACATCTTCGGTGTAAAATTTAGGAAAAGATTTGCAGTTTTCTTTTAAGTCTTCTGAATTCAGATTTTTAATAAAAAAAAAAGTCAAAACGTTGGCCAATCTTTGCATACGAACCTAGTCGCTGTTTCAAATGAACGCTTAGAGTGTCGACAGTGGGAAGAAAGGTTTCAATTTTGAATCTTTCTTTCCCAGTTAGAATTACTGAGGGTTCAGAGCCGTCATAAAAGTCTGGCGTGAGCTTCTACACCTCGTCCTTTCAGAAAGGTCCTTTTTTTCGGAATCCGGGTTTTTTTTTGTCTGGCTGATGAATGAAAGTTATCCAGGGTAATATTTTGTTTTTGAAGTAAATTACTTGTTTTATTAATTCTTTGCAATACAGAGTTCCAACGGATAGTTAAATCGCCTATGTGTGAGTTACTGCGTTGATGCAAACTTATATGCGCGTTGCATATATTGAAACACCATTATCTTTATTTTTCCATACAGATACAGTGATATTCAAAACGTGTGTTTTTTTTGTTTCTGTCAGAAAGGAAACTGAATTGCCACTCAGTTAGTTATTCACAGCGGAGCATTGTTTATAGGCTCTTCATATTTCTGTTTTAATTTGAATATAATTTCGCAGGGAATGTGATTTAAAATGTTCAGCGAAGGTTGTTGTTCAGCAAAGAAAGTACGAATTCTGATATTCTTTATGCATCTAAAATTGTATCGAAATATTTTTTTTTTTTGAAAGTAGACTAGAATAGAGGTTAAGTGATGTTTCAGCAATTTGGGGGCCCCTGGTGATTGCGGGGCCCTGGGCCCGGGCCCAGTGGGCCCAGTGGTAAAGAAGGGTCTGGCCACTCTCCTAAAAATATTGACGAATATGCTTTCGGTCATTGTCCTCTACTAGTATGAAATCATTGTGTAACTCAATTTGTTCAGTACTGGCTTTAATTTTTTTACTATAAAATCTGCAAATGTGTGTGTTTCTCCATGGTTGTTTCAATAACAGGAAGATGCAGACACCATTTGCATCCATAGCTCTCCAAAGTATAATGCTTCCACTTTCATGTTTCTCCGTAGTCTTTAAATTGTTTACCTATCGGGTGTGCTCGGTTTTTGGTATACAATTTTTTCACCGTTAAATCCAAAAATGTTGAAATTTTTTTGTCATCAAAGATAACATTAACTGTTTTAAAAAACAAAGCAGAAAAACGTGATACGTGATACATAATTGCAGATCAATTAATTTCTAGTCACAAAAGCTAAAGACAACTACAACAATTTATATGGTTTCAGTTGCTGTACGTGAAATAGTATGAAAAAAGAGGCTGGGTCCGACCCATACTGGTAGTTTTGCATTGGTGCCCTCAGAAGCGTTAGAGGCCCAATGTAATCCTTTTATTAAAAAGTCACCAATTCAAGATCTTCGAAAACTTTTCAGGTCTTCAATATGCAATCAAGTGAAGACCAAAAATTGGAATGCCTTTGAGATATAGGTAAGACACAAAAAAATTGTTGAATAATATGTTTGAAGCCTTTTTCTTAAAAATCTATTAATTACTTTTTTTTAAATCTTACCAATAACGAACTAGTATGTTAGTATGTAGAAAATAATTATCCTGACATTTTTCCTTATTCTCAAGATATTCGGACGAAAAGCTTTCTTTTCAACATTTTTTGGTAAAGCTTCTTGCAGTTTTTTCGCTTGAAAAAAAAACTGTTTATTGAATATTTTTACAAATTGTATCAATTATCAATAACTGGTGTATAGAATAAAATTACCCCGAAGCCAATATCTCGAGAACAAACAATTGTTCTCAAGATTTTCAGCAATTTTTTTTTTATTTCAAAAAGACCTGTAGGTTTATCTATTTTTTATTTTTACTAATTCTTTATTACGTCAATATATGTACGTGGAATAAAATTAACTCAAAGTCGACAAAGTCTATAACATCATTTGTTTTAGACTCTAGAGATATTCAAGAATAATGAAATTTTACAACGTTCTTTTAAATTTGCTACAGCAAAATAACAGCTTATTGAAGTTTTTTGGAAGTCCCTTCTGCATGTATAACGACATTATTATCTTTAAAATAAAATTCATCCGAAGTCGGTATCCTTATTTGTTCTTGAGATATGGTGAACGATATGAAGGAACGTACGAACGTACTACATACGTTCAAACACAGACATCTCTCTAAAAACGATGGATTCCGGAACTTCGAAACGTGAAGATATGTCAAAATTTTCGGTTCGACCAATTACAATAACTTCTAATGGGAAATTAATAAAAAGAAATGTTGATCGACTGACGCAACAAGGTGGGGCCAAACCTGCGATTTAGGGAATACCTAATTCGAAAAATCCCTCAATTTGCCCCTTTGAGCACAAATTGACTGGATTTTTCGAATTAGGTAGAAAGACGAAAACCAACGATTTCTCGAAGTCGAATGGAGGTATTTCAACGATTCAAAAAGAATTTTGAATTCAAATGTTCACACTTTAGAATGACCATAAACATTTTTTCGGAAAAAATTACCTTGAGATAAAAATATATCTTCAGATTTGCATAAAAAATGCATTTTTAAAAATTTTAGATTCGAATATCTCAAAAACGTAACGTGCTAGAGCAATTCCAAGGCCAAATTCGAATACATCGCATCAAAGAGCATCAGAAAAGTTTATCTTGGTTCATGTTATAGACAAAAATTCAAATTTTGTCACACAAAGTAATTTCTTAGTGCTTTCGGGTGGATTTTCGAAAGCAGTAAAAATACTTCAATTTTCGATTAGCGCTTGAGTCCAAGTGGGTTGTCGCAGAAAAAAACCAAAAACCGAGATTTATTGGAAATTGTGTATAATTTCAAATTTATTATGTTTATTTATTATGATGTATTTTTAGAATAATTGGTAGTTTCCGATCCATTAGTGACAAACTCCAAAAAATGCATTTTTGCATAATTTTTTGCATTTTGTTCCATGTTGCGTCACGAAACTTTGTTGGCAAACCTCAGGTTCGGATTCAGCACCCCCGAAAACATAAAGAGGGAAACAATCAAAACCACACACAAATTGACTGGACTAAATATACAATACATTCCACTATGTCAATATTTCAAATCATTAAAATAAAAACAACTTATTTTCCTTTTATATAACCAGATTACATATTATATTAATATAATAACTATACAATGACGACTTAGAAACAATAGGTCACTGTTATTGATCACATTTAACGGGTTTTATAGTTAAGGAAATGACATTTGTGTCTGTAGTGTAGAATAACAAAAATTGATACTTACTCTAATGATTAGGTAGATGGATATGTGTGATTCTCTACCAACAGTTATTTTTAAATCAAAAATTAAAAAAAAAATTTAAAAAATTGGAAACTATTTTTGTTTTGCGTTTAATTCTTTTTCATAATTTCATTCCACTTAAAGAAATCGATATGGTTGTGGTATCGTTAGCTGGTTTCAGTTGATCCTACTAAGGGCCAGTTTGTTTACATTAATCCGCGAATGTGCTTGTTAACCACAAATTAATCCATAGTTTGTGTTGTTGATTATTGTGAATTATCGAAGTCGCTTATTGGCCAATATTGGTTGATTGTTTCATTTTACCAGAGACTGTGAAAAACTTTTAACATATTTAACCCAATGTGAGGAAACTGGCCCTAAATTTAGAAAACCCCACTGCTATGCTGAGCTTGAAAATTTTAATTAAGGATTTCTCCAAGTAGGTAATACAAATATCAGGGAAATGGGAAGTATTTTTTTATGTGCCATAATGATTTTTGCAGACAAAAATTAATTCGTAGTGTATATGCAAAAACTGAGTGTTCGAATGTTTGTAAAAACTGACCGCAATTTGTGGTAACAAATAGCCCAAGTCACTCTTATCTTAATGGATTATGTAGGTTTATGTACTTAACTGGGAAAATCTATACGTACTTATAGCAGAAAACTTAATAGTCGTTATCCAATGTTAATCTCTCTCTCTCTCTTTCAGAGAATTTTACTAATACCACATGCTGGTTCAATAAATAAATTATTCATCTCAAGTGCTCTCTTAAAAATAAGATGTCATTTTGGCCAACATCGTACTTAAGACTGGCGCGACAACATTTCGTTCCACTGTTTCGGCTATTCACTTTTGTAATCATCTCTGCTGGTACAGAAACATTACGCTTAAATTGAATATTACCCGTGTACAATTTGTTAACTCACACTTAATGTCTTTTAGAGGGTTGGTCGTGGGTTGTTTGTTTTTTTTTTTGCTAACCCCACGGGTGGAAATGTCACCATCATCATTGCTATCACACCCAGAACGCAATTTGCACGTTCTGATGGGTTGATAAATATTTGAAAACGGCCTACCACCAGTATACTCTGAATTTTTTCCGAGTTTCGAAAACAACATGAAAACCTTTGCTTAGGTATCCCTTTATATTTTAGAGAAGAGGGTGTAAACTTTTACATTTTTCTTGGACTTGTTACGATGTAGCAAAAGGGTGTCAAAATATATATGTTCGACTTGTATATTATTTTACTTTTTACGAACCGTATGGTATGTCTCTAATTTTTGTGTTTTTTTTTCTTTTATTTAAAAAAGTATATAAATGCATGATGTTCGTGTATCTACACTTTACATGAACCTTATATGCACGAATATGACTAGGGGTAATAAGAAGGGGTTGAAATATCTACAAAGGATTTAAAAAAAGGGTGATGAAGATGCTCGTGTCGAGGATGGATCTTATATTGTGTTAGCATGCCGTACGCATTTTGGGTAAGGCAATAAATGTTGAATTGGGATGAGATATTACATTATTACCCAGTTTAATTGAAAACAATTTCATCGACCTACCTACATATAGATACAATTACCTCTGTACTTGCCCTATAGGTAAAGTAACCCTGACCGTATTTTTACGAGCGAAACCCGGGACAAGAAATTGAAAGTTATAACAAAGCACAAACAACAAAAATGTATACAATTCTGGAATTGGACTATTTCTTAAATTAATTCTCGAAGAGAAAGCATTACCTTTGATCAAAATGGATTGATTGAAGTAATAGAGCAGTACACAATAATGAAGTCATCTTTATGTATCATTTTAAATTTCGCACTATTCATTATGTGTGTCAACATTGAGGCTATCAAGCATTTAAGCAACTTAACGGCAAATAAACTTCCGCTTTTGTTGTTGCGTTTTGCTGGCAACATCTGAATGCAGTTGTTCTCATTTAAAACCATGAAAATAAATTAAAACAGGCAAAAGTTTTGTTGTTTCACGTTATTTTGGGAAATGTTTTGAAAGAGTGAAAATTCACTACAAAAATGGTCAAAAAATTACAGAAATGTTTCGTAAGGTGCCAGTTATAGCTATCATTGAAACTCATCATTGAACATTTTAATGATTGATTTTGAGACATTTAGTAACCGAAATCATTTATTATTTTGATGGAAAAATAAAGCTAAAGACTTTATTAATATTTCTAGCCAAAAAAATTGTTCAAATAGGATCAATTTTCCTTATAAAAAGACTTTTCTTATTTCAATGATTGAACTACCTTACCAATGATCATTGAAAAACTTAAAGTCAATTTTTGTGGAAAGTTGGGCCTACTTGAAATTTTTTTTTGACTACAAATATAATTTAAGTCTTGAGCTTTGATCGTGCATCAAAATAATAAATGATTTTGCTTCCTAAATGTCTCAAAATCAATTATTAAAATTTTCAATGATGAGTTTCAATGATAGCTATAACTGGCGCCTAAATTGCATATCGAAATTTATCGATAATTTTGACGTTTTGAGCTGTTCAGTAATGTGAAGACTTCTGACTCGTAGGCACAAGATCAGCTGAAAATATCGCCATTGTAGCTGAGCGTGTGGCTCAAAGTGAAAACGATTTGTGTTCATATAAAGACGATCTCATGAATTGGGGCTTTCCGACACCACCCTGCACTAACTTTTTTAAGGAAATTAATGGCGCAAAATTATAGACAGCCTATTTTAAGGGACTTAGCGTGATACTAGTTAACAATTGTTTAACTTTAATGCAGTTCTCTAACTTTTCCTGAATTATAAACACATGCTAGTTACTGTCGAGTTAAGACCATTAAAGTTGAACTCGCCAAAATTCGGACAGTTTGTGCGATAGACGTCATTTGAGCTAGTGTGATACCAAAAACTTAAAATCAGACTTAGGTGATTTTAACTTTAATGCAAGTGTTTAAACATAAAGTTGGTTTGACATCGTCTATAATTTAAGAAAATGCAATTTTCACCTAGTGTTACACTAAAATTGTTTAAGTATCGTGTTAACTTCACTATAATTTTGCGCCAATGTTATGGACGTTTTCTCGCAGCAGGACGGCAAGCGCACATTGGAACTTGACCCGCAAGTTAGGGAAACAATTTCTAAGCGGTATAATTTTATTTGTATTTTGTTCACCCGCTAAGGGAAATTTTTGAATTTTTTATAATAGTGGGATATTTAGTATCAGCAGGTGAAAACTATTAACTATTAATGTGAGCTTTACACCAGGCAATATTATTTTTTAATATCACATTTTGCGCCAGTAATATTGACCTTGTAAGGTCAGTAATGCGCAATTTTTACGGTTTGCACAATATATTGGGAAATATTAATTTGTTTAATATTTATTCAAACTTTCTACAATATTTTTATCTCTGCTATAGACAAACACACAATTATACCACACAAAGGGTTTGATATCGGCAATAATATTGCGTCGTGTAACGCCAACCCATTTTCACGCAATATTTTTGGAAACATGTTTGGGCAATAATATAGTCTGGTCCAAGGCCCGCATAAGTAAATAACGATTTCTCAAAGAGGAAAAAAAAAGTAGATTGGTGTGAATAAAAATTACTTCTGAACGGAAAAAATCGAACTTATAGATTCAGTAGCGAGTTTTGTGGAAAAATAATCAAGCCTATGTACTGTACATAGGAATGCACATTGACCTGGTTATAAAGGGTGTCCCATAATTCACGCAAAATGTAATTTTGATAGAAAATACAGATTTTTAATTGGAAAGCTTAAATTTTGTATTTATTCCTAGAGTAAGAATATATATAGATTGGGGTGATGTTGTATGGAATAAATAAATAACGTGGCGCAACAGCTCGTGGAGAACCAGGGCCTACTGACTTACAACTCTTAACCATTCCTGTGTGCGTATATATTGTTGGCAGGAATGAAGGGGACCTACAGTTTTTTGCCGAGTCCGAATGGCTAAATGAGAAGCACTTATTCATGACAAGAATACTCTTGGAGGATTTGTCAGTTCCTCGCAAGAGGCAGTAGGTACCTCGGATAAAATATTTCAGCTTTTAGGTGGCACCTTCGGCATGACAGTCCAACGCACTAACCATTATGCCACGAGGCAACACGAGTTTATGGAATAAAACATATGATAAATGGCCGCCACGGCTTTGGTGCCAAGAACGTACTTTTTATTAAAATTTTCTATGACCGTTTCACATAAATGAGGCTGAATTTCATTGATACCCCTCCCAATTTCGATAACGAATACCCTTAATTGTTACTGCCTGACCAGCCACATTTTGAAGAAGAATGGTTCGATAATACCTCCATCCCAAAACCCGCACCAAACAGTCACGCGTTGTGGATGCATTTATTTCTCAACAATTACTCGTGCGTTTTCCCAACCCCAAATGCGACAATTTTGACGATCAAGATGAAAATGAGCTTCATCACTGAGGATAATTTTGTTCAAAAAATCAGCAATCACTTATTGTTGTTCCAAAATCCATTCAACTGTCAGCTGTTACATTGCTATCTTCTTTTCCGTAGGCAACACTGAGGTATACTATTAATTGACGCTAAATTCAAATTTTGCGTCAATTATGGGACACCCTTTACTCTTAATTATTTTCTTAATAGATATCTTTAGGTACTACAATATGAAATTAAATAATTTTTTATTATGAGATTTTTTAAACATCGGCCCCACTGCGCAGTGCCACACAGTGGTCCATTTGTTGAATTTTGGCGAAAAGAATAATTTCCCACGCTAGTTTTTGATACAAATGAATGTAATTTGTTACATGGTACTGCTTATTTTTTTCAACTTTAATTAGGGACTTCACAATTAAGGTCAGAACATGGTCCAAAATTTCAAAATAAAAAAAAAATGGTCGAAGTCACGAACTGAGTCAAATTTATGTTTTAAATGTCCCAAAATATGTGCATATTTTTACAAAATTTTAGAAAGATAGTCCAAAATGTTGAGAAATGTTCCCAAGGGACTAGATCTAATTTTAGTGCTAGTTTTTAAAATTGTTTGTATTGGGAATTATTTTTAGACCTTATGTAATGGAATGTGAAAGAAATTTGACAATTATGCCGGTTCGAAGTTGCTAATCAAATTTTAGGTCAACTAATGAAATCTCGGAAAAAAATTATCAGAAGTTATAGTTTTAAAAATTTTGATATTTTTTCTGGTTGCATTATTTTAATCTGAGCTAAGAATTCTGATAGTTTACAGTCGAAAAAAACGTTAAATTACCACAATTTTTAAAATATAAGAATATTTTTCTTTCATATTAGGTCTAAAAATAATTTCCAACAGGTAGCTATCGATAACTTGTATTTTTCCAAGGAAACATAATTGACCGTTGTGCTATCGGGATTTCCGTGTCTTCACCACATTTATTTTCGAATGCAGGAAAAATTTGCGGGAAGAATTCTTTTTTGAAACCCCTATTGTTTACATCAGTTTTGGATTTGTATACTTCTGTGTGAAGCTTTCAACATCATCAATTGAAGATTTTATAATATAAATCCTTCGATTATAGAAAGTTGCTTTTCCAAACACTTTACCTATAATACATACAAAATATGTACATATGTACATAGGTACTCGTATGTGATGTTTTATAATTGATTCGAAATGATTATTATTTCTACTGAAAACTTATATTCATCAGCGAAAGAAAGAATCATTTTTGTTGTAGTGCTCACTACACGAATATTATGTACATTGTATATGTATTTAACATCCACCTGGGTGCCAGTCTTATAAATGCTCCTGAATCAAGGGAAGAAGGTATCTAGAGGGGGTTAGGGGTAGGATTTAGGAGGCAAAAAAGTTGTCTCTAGCAAACTCCCGGCGCGGCGCGTCGTTCGTTGGCAGGATATACACGAAATTGCCAATTTACGATTTAAAACGCGATATGTTTATTAGGTTCGCGACTTTAAACTTATTGCACAGTGAGTGCTGAAAATCATCGAGAGAGTTCTAAATTCAAATTTTATTTCTAGTATTCGTACCTTAAAACGTGTGCAGGGTTGGAAAAGGATCCTTTAAACGTTTGAAGAAGGCAAACAAAATAAAAAAAACACGAAAAATTGAGATAGGTATATGTATACGTATTTATTCCAAATGGGGGTGGATTGGGGATGTTTGCATCTTTACACAAGAACTTGAAAATGATGGTGTGATGATGGTGGGTCCTTATTGACTATGATTTTGCGCTGCGCACTTTTGTTAGTTTCCTCCTCGTCCTCATAGCAGCTTTACCATTCTGCTATGGTAGGGTGGTGCGGTGGATGTAGATGATGTGATACCCAATCTTCGTAACTATGGCATGGTAGTGTTACAAACATTACTCTGGGACAGAATATATTGAAGCGGTACAGAGAGGGTATACCTAGGAAGGTACTCGGAAATAATGATGGCTGCTAACAAACCACTCAGACAGAAATACGTTCGTACCTACGTACCTATATGATGTCTGCTTGCTGGTTTGGTTTCTTGGATTTCCCTGCGTTTAGAAATTTTGAGTATGGGAATACGGGACAGGAATGAGGGAAATAATGAAGATAGGTATTTGATGAATATACTATTGGATTTCAGTTGAAGACGACGACAACGACGTTTGTGAAGAAAAAGCTATTTTCGAAATAATTGGGTAATTTGACAAGAATGGGACGGAAAGGAAGATGGAATATTTAAAGGATTTTTTATTAGGAATTCTTTCATGTGAATGGGTTGTGTCGATAATATATGTTTGGCTTAATAGGGGTGATTAGGTTATGTAAAGGTATATATCCATTTGAATTTGAAGTTTAATTTAAAAAGATTCCATTGAAATCGAGATTAATTGAAAATTCAAGACGAATACTTCTAGATATAGGTAGTTACCTACTACAGTTAATTAAAGCAATGATTTACTATGAAAATAAAAAAGAGGTTAATTCAATGCACAAAATTATACGCGCAAGGTACAATTTTTCTAACAAAACATTTGTGTGAATTTCAATTCTCTTAAAGATAGGCTTCAGGGTTTTGATGTGGAATAATGCCATCTCCCTCTGTTGTAGATGAAATTTGAAAGAAACTGAAAAGCAGAAAAACTCAAGATTCTTGCGTTTCGACACTCAAATTTATTTTAAATAAGTATAAATACATTTATGATTCAGTTAATTTTCCTATTAGGAATGACAGTTCCGTAAAAGGGAGGAAGGTAGCACTTATTAAGAAGAATATCATGAAACCACACCCGGCATCGAAAAAAGCAATCAGGTAGGTAATACCTACCTACATACCTTTATTGATATGCGTTGATCCAAATGCAGGATACAATTATTGATCGTGTATTTAATTTCATCAAAATAAATATCAAATTCCACTGAAAATTGCACCAAAAAATAACCCTGTGACAAAAGAAAAATTGAGAGCATTATGAAGTTCTTAAATACCTTAAATTCGTTAAGTGGATTACAATTACGAATACCACAACTACACGAGGGCAAAGCGCACTTATAGAGCATTATTAAGGTAGATGCGTTACGCTGCTGCTCTCCTGACCGACAAAATAAAAAAAGGCGCAACTGCAATTTACAATGCACATGAAGAGCCTTCCACAACAAAAAAAAAAAGAAAAAAAAACTATTCACAAAGCCAAGTAGGATGTCCGGACACATGAGACCAGCACCATGAAGATGTCCTTTCTTACCTTAGTCTACCGAGTGCACCTTTTTGGTCCTTTTGCTCAAGTACTTTGAAGAAAGTAGGCGTTTTGTGTAAATAATTTAATGATGACATATTATCCTTTTTGTGGTGTGGTTCGACTTCCTTAATTTCATGCTGCTGCTTCTGCTACTCCATTTAAGTTGTTGCAGTATAAACAAACAAGAAAAATACCGGTAGGTATACGAGGATACCTACCTTCTGGTGAAAAAAAAGATTACCTATGGTCTAACGTTTTTCCTAAGGACACTACAGAGTTTTTTTGTGTAAATAGTTTTTTTTTGTAGGGTAAAGAGTAGTTTTTTTTCTTCGCAAACAATTTTCTTATGGCTTTTCATTCGTTTTATTCAAGTGGCTATTGAGTAGTAGGTGCGAAAAAAATACATCACCACGAATGACACTCAAGGATGTTTTTACAGGAGCCTTGGTGTTGTACATTTTGTATGAAAATAATAGTTACGACTAACAAATGGCCAAAGAATTGACAAGACAAGTGCTGATATATTTCTGTAGAAATAGTCTTTACTTTCCAAAGAAAGTCAACAAGTCTTTCCTGAATGGGAATAGGTATAGGCAGGACTATTTGCGTAATTTTGTTTTTTAAGTTGTGGTTTGTATTGAATTTCAAATTTGTATTTGTGCTGGGTTGATATGATCTCTTATTTTAAGAGATAATAACACTTTTCAAAAAAATATAAAAGTAAGCATAAAATTTAGTATTTTTTTAGCTTTTATTCAGGCGTTGGCGTTGCCTTAGAGGGGGTGAAAGGTGTCGTGGTCACCACAAATGCAAGAGCGGCGAAGTTGCTGCAGTTTTACTTTCTATATACACATAGAGAATCACAGGTAAAGGTTATATGTATGTTGATTGATCTCTAGTCAATTTTTATCAATTTGAGTCTTTTACAGGAGTGGATAAGCTAACTTGCCACTCTGGGCCCAACTTTTTTTGCCGCCCCCAGGTATATATTTTTGAATTAGCACTTAAACGATACAAAAATATGGAGGTATCAAACTTAATTTAATTTTT
Source organism: Dasysyrphus tricinctus (assembly GCA_963921185.1). Taxonomy (NCBI): domain Eukaryota; kingdom Metazoa; phylum Arthropoda; class Insecta; order Diptera; family Syrphidae; genus Dasysyrphus; species Dasysyrphus tricinctus. The sequence continues at coordinate 167,701,826 of OY992532.1, read as the reverse complement.
TGGTGACAGTCATAAATATGATATTCAAATTGTCTGCAAAGTTCAGGATCATTTCATGAAGCTGAATATTATAAATAAATTATGTAACGAAGCGTTACAACTCCTACAGTTCCTTAATTATCATATCATATGCTCATATCATTTCGTGCATACGTCGTATGACACCCGCCTTTAGTTAATTCATACATACCATGAACAAAAATAAAAATCATTTAAGCACATATAAATTTAAATTTCATTCTTACGATTCACACTGGCTTACTCCAGCAAATGTAATAATGTGAAGTATAAGAAAATGTCAAAATTGTCTTTTCTTCTCGTCCAGTGGCGGATACCAGTCTAGAGTATAGAGAATAAGAGATCGGACCGTAACATAGAACTTTCATAAAGCGTTTCAGTGACAGATAGGCATTGCTAGCGCAGAGCCCAATCTAACTTTTTTTTATGATATATTCTTTCATTCTTTCACTAGTTTAGAAAAACCAAATAGGTGGGGTGAACAGCACAAGCATATGTATATTTATATAGGTATATAGTATAAGTTATTAGGGATTTCCATAAGAAGTTCCGACCGTTTCGTTCCTCTGAGCTCCTTTTCAAGAAGCTCATTGTACAAGGTTCTATCCTTCAAGAGTTCCGCACGTTTCTTTCCTTTGGTTATGTGCCAGGGACAACCATTTTGTTACTTTGGACTCCTCTTCAAGAAGTTCACTGGACAAGGTTCTCCTTCGAAAGTTCCGACCGTTTCTTTCCCTGGGTTGTGCCAGGGACAATCGTTTTGTTCCTTTGGGCCACTCCTCTAGAAGCTCATTGGACAAGGTTCTCCTACGAGGGTTCCGACCGCTTTGTTCCTTATTTGCCGAAGACATAGGGTTTCCGAGCGTTTTGTTCCTTCGAGTTCTTCTTCCAGGATCTAGCTGGACAAGGCTCTCCTTTGAGGGTTCCGACCGTTTTGTTCACTAGGTTTCATGCTAGAGACATATTAAATGAAGTACCGTGCTAGATATTTTAATTTTTTTTATTTATATTTTTAAGACAATAAAACATTGCAAAATATATGCAGTAAAATTATAACTTATATGAAGTAAAATGTTAGTTTCTAATTTTGAAAAACTATAAATAAAAAAGTATTTTTTTTTTTTTGTAGATACATAAATATATAAAGGAATAAAAGCCGTTTCATTCGGAGATAAGTACCTCCTAACCCAAGTTTCGTTGCTTTTTGGGGAAGAATCCTGAACACCGCCAAGCTTCAGCTGCAAAGTAAAAGCATCAAAATTAAATCCTGACGATCTAACGGCGAAATTTTAATCAAGCGAAATCAACTATTATTATAAAATTATTATAAAATTCGAAATTACTTGAATTTTTTAACATTGAAGTTGTTAAAAAATCTTTATCCATTTTAACGCAGAAAAAGATTGATCTGCCGAACACTTTGTTACAAAAAGGGAAAGACTAAATCTTTATGCGATATCTAGGCATAGGGAAAATGGGTATGCAAGGTATTTGACTTGATGATGAATTGTTATGATTTTATTGCTGTGAATAGCTGTGTTCATACTTTACAGCTTGCAGACCCATAACCAGGTTGACGTCGCTTTCAACTGACTGCAATTTTCATCCAATTCAAGCTCGAAAGTGTTCAAGTTGTTCCGTCGCGCATTAACCAGGACAAAAAAATGGACATGAAGTGATAATAGTTAAAAAAAAAACTATGATTTGTGTGTGTTGTCGATTTTTTATTTGTTCGTTATGGAGAAAAAATAGTTTCAAGAAAAAATATACTACTCACAATTTTGACGTATAAGTTTGATGGTTCACACTGGTTCTTTGAATGATCTTTGGCAGGATTCAAATTTAAATAATATACATATATTATGTAATATCACAAGGCTGTTGCTTGTGCCTTGAAGGCTTTAAGCTTAATTAAAAAATGTATCTGAAGAGTTGTATTGTCAAGAATTCCAACACTGGCATAGAGCTCTTTTACCGAATCCTGTTGACGGTTATTGAAGCCACACTTGTTTAATTTTCTTTGGCTTTGAAAATGACACGGTGACACTTATCATGTCTCCAAAATCATTGAGTTTATCTGTCAATAAGTGCAGTTTGCCCAAAGCATGATTAAAACTGGTCTCTTTTTTCCTGTAGTTCAAGGATTTCAGCCCAAAATATTAAAGGGCTACAAGAACAATTATTTCTATCGTGTTGATGGCTAAATATGCATATCTTGTCTTGTATTGATGGTTTAGTTACATGAAAGTACCTCTTCCAGAATATCCCACCAGTGAGTAGAAAAATAGAGAAAAGTGAACAAATGGTAAATCGTCCAAAAAAATTGCTTATCTGGGCTTTAATGTTGATATTGGTCGCATGCAATCTATCTTTTATCTTTTCAGACACATATACAAGCCAGAAAATTCGCTGGATTTTGATTATTCAAGTCAAATTTTGCTGAAGGAAGAGGGGCACAATCGTGGAAAAATAGTATGCCCAATTTGTAGATCGATATAATGTAAAACATACTATAAATAAATAAATTGGGTGGCGCAACAGCTCGTGGAGAACCAGGGCCTAGTGACTTACAACTCACAACCATTCCTGTGTGCGTGTTTGTTGGCAGGAATGGAGGGGACCTACAGTTTTTTGCCGAGTCCGAACGGTTAAATGAGAAGCACTTTTTCATGACAAGTATACTCTTGGAGGATTTGTCAGTTCCTCGCAAGAGGCAGTACCTCGAATAAAACATTTCTGTTTTTAGGTGGCACGGCTGGGAATCGAACCCACACCTTCGGCATGACAGTCCTACGCACTAACCATCAAGCCACGAGGTACTACATGTAAAACTTACTTGTAAATAGATCAATCAGCAAAGGAAAATCGATTTTGAAACGCCGAAGTAATACCGACTGCATGCGCGTAGAGCCACGTGATGTACCTACACATTTCCATTTCCATCAGAAGCTTCCAAGTTCTAACACCATACTATGTATGTGTTGGGCATGTACAATTGTAAGTACCTACGTCAATCGGCATAATGAAGAAGGCACAATTACTACACAACGACAACCCTACACAAAATTCTTTTGAAACCATACCCAAAAAGAAACACTTCCTCGATATCGAACTCATTTATGGTTCCCTGTTTGTTGTTGTTCTCCATTGGAAAACCTGACATTAAGCGGGGACACACAGTAATAACATATAGGTGACTTCTGATCCCCTATGACGTGGTTGCATCCACTGTCCAATGATGATTATCATGATGAGTGAATGTTTCCACTTGAGGCCGTCCGTACTTATGCTGTTGTAGTTGATGACGGGTGGATAGATGAGACTTGATGGATCTTCCATACACAGTAAACAAGTTGCAACTGCACATGCATATATACCAGCTGAGACGTGTGTCCCATCTCGCGTTCTGTGAAAATAGCAGCGACTCTTTACTCTAAAGTAGAAGGCAAACATCACTATGGCATCGGATCCCGAGCAGCAGCCAAGCACTACATAGGTGATGAGATTCAGATTTCCAGGAATCATTATCTTTCATAATTTTCACGTCAAGTGTTTTCATTGGTATTTAACTACTTGAGTATTACACAGAACGTTTTACTGAGAAATAAAACTATTTTTATACATATCTCTAAGAAGAGAAAAGAAGAGAAACAAAATATGAAATGTGCTCCTAGGGGAAATTAGTTAATTGAACAATTAGGCGTTCGAGAACAGGCAGCGTTTGCTTTTATATGGCAATTCCACTGATTTGATTTCGATTCGTTTGTTTGGTATTTGTGGTCATCAATTAAATATCGTTTTCAATTGAAAATGAATTGAAGAGATGACGACCATGATGTTGATGAAGATGATAATTGAGAGAAAGTATCACGTTACTGATGGGATGACAGACGCAAGACTGCAAATTTCAGTAAAGAAAAAAACACACTCGATATACAGGGATATGTACCTATTCCTGTACATATGTATGTATGTATATGCAATTTTCTGGACATTTGCTGCAGGGCCTTTTACTAGAGTTTTAAACTGTGTCCTTCGCACATTCACGAGGACTATAATTGATGGTAGTTCTAATTGAACAAATAATAAGAGGGACAATAAACAAGAACAAAATAAAATAATTTCATAATTTGTTGGGGGCGAATTTTTGTATGTTGACATGTTTAAGGTTGCTATTATAGATACAGAAACTAGATATTTTCGCTGGTAAAGTGCAATTAGAAAGAAAGTAGAGAAATGATACGTTTTATTATCTGAATTGCACCAGCAATCACGGCCGTAGCCAGGACCAAACGTATGGGTGAGCTCAAGGTTGTTTTGGGTGAGCTCACATTTTTTTAATGGAAATCATAATGATGACTACAAACAAATTTTGTTTATCCTAAAACAAAAGGTATGTAGGTACTGATTAAAATTTGGTGGGTTCACTGGTCAAGTTTTCATACATTTTAAATTTGTGATTAAGTAAGTATTTAAGAGAAAACTTGCCAAGTAAATCCACCAAATTTTAATCAGTAATCATTAATTACCAAATTTCTGTCATGATTTGGAATTGTTTCGATATTACTCTACTTAAGATATTTGATATTACACTTCATGAACTTAAAACATGGCATATATTTTAGATTTCATTACTTTTTTTGGCTGACTTCTTACGCACAGTTTTCTTGTACACATAAGAACTTGGCTCCTTTTTTAACATTTATGTTTTTGTTGTGATTTCACTCCTTTTTGCAAAGATTTATTTTGCCAGGTGAAAGGCAAGCCCTGCCGCTCTACAAACTTTCATAATTCTACGACAACCGAAAGTGCTCCATACAAATAATAGCAATTCTGATAAAGTGGGTGGATGGCAACCCCCCCCCCCCCCCCCTGAATGGACAATTCCAAATTTTCGATTTTTTTCTTTCTGAGTACTTCAAGTCCTACCGACCTACCAATTCTCATCGTTCTACAACAATCGGAAGTGCTCCATATAATTTATAAGAATTTTTAAGAATGTGGGTGGATGCCACGCCCCCTGTATGGAAAATTCCAATTTTTCCATTTTTTTCTTTCTAAGTACCTCAAACCCTACCAACTTACCAATTTTCATCGTTCTACAACAATCGAAAAGGCTCCATATAATTTATAGAATATTTAAGAAAGTGGGTGGATGCCACGCCCCTGAATAGAAAATTGAAGATTTTCGATTTTTTCCTTTGTATGTACCACAAGGCCTACCGTTGTGCGAAATTTCAAGTTTCTACGATGTCGGGAAGTGCTCCATAATTTTGATGATCTGTCAGTGAGTCAGTGAGTCAGTGAGTCAGTGAGTCGGTGAGTCAGTGAGTCAGTGAGTCAGTGAGTCAGTCAGTTACGGTTTTTGCGATTTTTGAAGTCCTATATCTCTGGAACTACTAATGCTAAAGAGTTGAAATTTGGTGAGCCACCTGTGTTTGATCAGTTCAGCAAATACTCCGAATTTGAAGTTTCTGACTTTAATGGTACTGAAGTTAGAGGGGGGTTGAAAATCGCCTGAGTTTGTTCCTGTAAAAAGGGTGTAGTGCCGTGAACTTGGCTGGGCACTACCGTGCCCTTTGATTCGTCTACTATTACTTCAGTTGTGAATTTAACTTTGAAAAAATATCAAGGTGTGCGATTTGGGCAAAAGTAAAGCTAGAACTATAATTCTCGGAGGGGCACTGAAGTAGTCGGTAGAAAACAAGCGAATACCCTACAACGAAATTATGTGACGCGGCTATAATTCGTTTAATTTCGTTCGATTTTGCTTTCGTTCGGATTTGGTCACTGAAAATTAACATTTGGTGAAATAGAAATACCAAAAAGAAATAGATGGTAAGTACAGTATGGACGTGTTTCTCTCTTGACACTCCGGAAAACTTCTTTTCGTTGATTTTTGACACTAGCATCATCGCATTTCCGACCATTATAGTTCTACGTTTACTCCAGGATTTGGGGTTATGTTATTTTCGGTTGTATTCAAAAATTGTCAAGCTAGATAAGGTAGGTATATAATATACCAACAATATATATTTATTTTTTCAAATTTTTTGTGAATATTTTTCAACTCAAGTTTTTCATTTTTGCAAAAGAGAATGATAATAATAATATAATTTAGAGAATAAACTTATTCAGACTTGTCCTTTTTACGAGTAAAATATTCATTAACTACTAGCAGTCTATCTATTAAACCTCTTATTATCTCCGAATTTTCTTTTTTTTTTGACTTGGTGCGGTTTAGCTGTGAGCCCTCCATATGAACCATACAGTGTTCATTGAAAACTGTGTGAGCTTACTAAAATTAGAAACTTTTGACCATAATTAATAACTTAAATATGAGTACAAATTTCATACTAAAGCGCAAAAGTATGATTTACAAATGCATTTCTAAACATGCTAGAGGAGGGAATCAGAGGGGTTTATACCCGCAAAAATAGTTTTGGCCACGGCCTTGACTTCACCAAATATATTTTAATCATGAGTTATTCCATCGACAATCCCAAAACTAAAGTCAAATGGTATGGAAGTCATTAACGTAAAGAGAACTAAATCTATGCCAAATTCGATACTAAGGTGCCAGTTCATTGAAACTCATTATGAAAATTTTAATAATTGATTTTGAGACGTTTAGGAGGCAAAATCATTTATTTTTTTGATGGATGATCAAAGCTCAAAACTTAGTAAATATTTCTAGTCAAAAAAAAATTTCAAACAGGCCCAACTTTCCACAAAAATTGACTTTTAATTTTTCAATGATCATTGGCAAGGTAGTTCAATCATTGAAATAAGAAAAACCTTTTTATGTATAAAGTTGGGCCTAATTTTTTTAATGTTTTTTTTTGGCATTTAAAGTCAATGTTTCAGAAACTGCCCCCTGCCTTAGGGAGGGCAGATACAACTTTCCCCCATACAATTTTTTTCTTAGAACAACCCCAAGAACCGCACCCTAAAATACTTCCACTCAGGTCTGGGACACCCTGAATAAAAGTTGGGCCCAGACAAGAAGAAATCGGGGATCTTATTCCCCCCGTTTATGTGATAGGGACATTTTTTTTAGAGTTTGACTCAAAATTGAAAAGATTATGGCAACATATACAAGCATAATACAAGCGTGCACTTAATAATGTCCGCTATAGCTTATTTTAAGGCATTTTTTAATAAGCTTGTTAAATAGAATTGTAATTGTAAAAGTTTGGAAAAAAGCCATTTTGTATCAAACTAAATTTTCAAAATGTTACGTTAGTTCATCAAAAAAACTTTATTTAAAAACAAGCCGTAAGAATGGACTTCTGACTTTAAAAAGGTACACAACATTACTGAAAGCGTTGCCGTTTTTTTTTTAAATTATTTTTTTCTATTTTATGCAAATATTTTATTAAATTGCCCCTCCCGTCCAAGCGAAGCGAGATATTTCAGGATTTTTTTCTTGTAGTTCTCACCTACATGCTCTGAGTTTTTTTTGGCAGATCTAACGCGAGTTTTCTAGTATGCAAAAAAAAGGGGAAATTTAATTTACCCCTACAGCGACTATGGAAGATGAAAATAAAAATCTGAAAAAATTAGGAAATTTTGTTTTCTTCATTTAAAACAGTATCATTGTTTTCTGTACCACTTCTTCAGTTGTGATGCCAATTGTACGTACTGGACGCTCATCTATTTTTTTGTGCTGATACGATCTAAACCACTTATGCACTTTTCCATACGAGGGGGTAGTAATTCTCAAGTCTTTCTTTTGCTTCCTGGTCTTACCACGCAAGAAGAAGTGCTTTATTAAAAGATGAATTCACTTTTTCCATTTTTAGAAAGTAACCTATAGTAAAAAGCCTAACATTTTTATCCAGTTGACACTCGGCCTAGTTCTCAAAAAATTACTATGCAATTTCCCTTCTTTCTAATCTAACACTTGGCATGGCAGCAACTTCTCCATGGTGTTTTCTTGTCCTCCGTCAATTGGCATAGGAGTATAAACATCCAACTTCTTAATGCCTTAGTGCCCAACTACCTGCATCCTGCATGGCTAAATCTGCATGGAAAATTCATATTTTATAAAGTGACTTGTCAACTCAAAAAATGTATACCTTCAAAGAGCTAATTTACACTAAGATCTAAGACTCTTAAATGCTTTCAACTGCAACAGTCTGCTAGGTAAGAATTCATTAAAATTAATTAACTCTCTCCAAGTGACCTGTTTGTTTTTTACATTCTCCTTAAATTCATTTTTTCTTTGCCATAGGTTCATTATTTAGGTTGCTTCTACAAAGAGGCAAGTAATGAATCAGTAATAAAATATTGAACTGGACATTTTAGTCAAACTCACAAATAGCTCAAATATTTTAAACGAAAACGGCATATACATATGTATATGTATATTTTATTTTTTTTTTAATTTTATTTTGGAACGGAAATTTCAAACTTGATTGATTTGCTTTAATTTTGTTTTCCTATATTATGTTAAATGAAGTTGTTTTGGTACAAAATATTTTTTTTGTTTCATTTGGCTAAAAGAAGTAACCTATGACCGTCTCCAGGATCCCATCTATCTCTATACCAAAAGTTATCATACCTAATTGATTCAGCGGTTTAGGCGTGAAGGTGTTACGAGCCAACAAACAAGCTCACTACCTCATTTATAATATCTACGAGCATTTGATAGAACTATACCTTATTACTCAAGTTTATATTCGAGAAAACTATTTAAGTTTTAAAAACTAAAACTGGGTATAATTGTGCAGTCCAACAAGTAGGTACGTGCGACTTGGTAGTATACTTAATTGTTTTTGGTACAGATACCATAGCTTATGTAGACTGTGTAGCTATTTATGTCATAGTGAATAATATACACAAGTAAACTTTTACTCTCGAATGAAGGGCAAGGCCCAACAAAAGGCAACAAATACTATTGCAAGTCATATAGTATGAATATGCGTTGCATGTAAAACATTGTTGTTAATTTTTTCAAGCCACTCTTTATTATTCTTGCACCCCTTTACCTTTACCGATTCCATTCAAGGAAAGCTTCTTAAAAGAAGTGACAATTGAGTCCTGAAGGGATACTTCTCACACCCAGCTCTCATTGTAGATTTGCAATTTTTGTATGCTACTGAGTGGCTCACCGGGATGTACCTCTATATATAGATACACATTATATGAGGACATGCAACGCCAAGTATCTTATATTATTTGTGTGGCAAAAAATTAAGAAGAAAGCCCAGAAAGGCCCTACCCCATCCCTTTCCACCCATTTGACACATTCACAACAATCCCTATACATGCTCGTACTTTTCTTTGGGATCTTTTCTTTGACGTTTCGTGTTAAACGTCACTCGCATAGCTAATTAGATGCTTTTATGGTCTGACACTTGTTATGTTTTCTCAAGGACTCACTGAGGTGCCTATTTTTTTATACAGCTAACTATGCAATATTGCAATGACACACTAAGGAGATATTCATATGAAGATGGGGGATGATGCGATAAAAATGTTGTTGGATGATTATGAGACAAGGCGAATCAATGTGTTTTTCATTATTGTACATTCATTCAGAAGCTTATTTCCCTTCATTTCCACTTGAAGGCGCGCACCAAATTACCACGTATAAGAACCGACTTAAAAATCTTATCCCTTATCTTTCACACCTCGTGCGTTTGTGTAGTTTCAAAGTGTAAATAATAATTTTTCAAGCAGCGGGTGCGGAGGTAAAAAAATAAAGAAACCGTATTCGAGGAGTTGATGGTAATGAGTAGCAGGCGGAGCGGGCTCCTCATAAAAGCAGAATAGGGATTTCTAGATATGAGTTCAGTGAGGTTGTTTCGAAACGTCTTTAAATTTAATGGAACTCATGTACCAGCTAACAAATGTGTAACGGAACGGTGAACGTATCTATAGGTTTTTTTATAACTATGTTAGGTCCAGTTTTTCAGTGTGAGATCATCTTATTCTAGGTTTTTAACCTGATTTATTTTCAAAAAGGTGGGTTTCAGTCAATTTAATTCCAAAGTTAGCTCCGAGTTAATTCATCTTATTTGTATCTGCCGTGGCACCATCTAGATTTCGATAGTGATAGTTATTGACAGTTCAGTTTCCCTTGTAACGCCACCTCGATTTCAATAGTGAAAAGCACATAAAGGTGATATCCATAGTGTCGCACGTCGATTTCAATAGATTTTTGACAACTTAAAGATAAAATTAATCCTCAAATGAAAAATGGTTTCAGGGTTAGCTCGGGTTTAATTTATTAGTAGGATAAGCTTAGCTAGCTCTGATTAAACTCAGAGTTAACTCTGCACTGAAAAACTGGACCTAAGTGTGTCAGGCTTTATGCTAGTTAAAATCTTTAGTTAACCTTCCACAAGAGACAATCGTAATGGGTACCTTTCATTTTAAGGCCACTATGTATCTATGAAATGTACCTATGTACCTCTTTTGTATTAATTTTTTTTGAAAACTTTCGAAGTTGTTTTAAAAAAACATTGTTGTAGGTAGGTCGTATGTTCCTTAGGGGTGTCGGATTTTTTTTTAAATTTTTTTATATTCAGAATGGGCCTTGCGGATCTTGTAAAGGGCTTAGAAAGAAGTAATTTTTGTTCTGGGACATTTGGCGAAATTGAATTTTGAGACCCCGCGGTCGCTTTTGAGTTAAAAACCGCAGTTCGAAAAAGCGGTCTGAAAAGCCAAAACTTGATTTTTTTCACAGTGATGATTTTTGTTTGCTTTTGTAACCTGTTGCTCAGAAAATAGCATTTAAATCTGCTTGTCAAAATATCATGACATAACTTTTTACATTAAATCCCCCCGAAAAATAGATCGATTTTCTAGATGTTTTCGATTATGGAATGTTCGAATTGGTTGAAACTTGCTCTCTTAACACTATACCTACAGCATTTTTAAATTGATGTTCAGTCAATACAAATGAACAATGAAAGCCAAAATAAAACATTATAAGTAATTTTGAGAACATATCGATGTAAATCTAATTGGTTTTCGTGACCACTTTTTCGAATTGTTTCTTTACTTAAAAACGGCCTCGGGGTCAAGAATTTCATTTTCTAAACCCTTTACAAGATCCACCATACCCATTTTGAATATCTGTACAAAGAACAACAAAATTCCGACAACCCTAATGTACCCACCTACATAAGTAAATTTTTCGTAAATTAAATAAAACCTAGTAATCTAATTTCCACCTTACTTTACAATGTTGGCTTTTGAGAAAACATGAGGATCAGTAGCTACTTTTACAATAACTATATAAACCACAAACCAATTGAAGTCAAGGGGCTACCCAGGGGGGGGGGGGGATAAAAGGGTCTTACGCCCTTTGAAATTTAAATTTTCTTTTCATTTAATAATTCTGTTGTAGGTACTTAACAAGTCAATTCATAAAAAGGGCTTCAATTTTTTTTAACTTTTGTATTAGCGTTACAAATTACCACAAAACCATGTATCATATTCTAAGATTATCCAAAGGCATATATTATTTTATTTTATTAAACTTCCACCTCCCTCTTCCTCTAAGAGCGTGATGAAATTCCGTTGAAGTTGTCAAAAAGTGGCCGTCGTGGCTGGCTCGAATAAATTCCAGCTGAGAGGCCCAATTTTCGACCACCAATTTTCGACGCGATGGCGGATGGACTCATTCGGTTCTTCTTCGATACTCTGCTCCACAACAGCAATGGCGTCTTCGGTGTGCACTGAACGGCGTCTCTGAGGATACGCATTATCCACCTGAGTAAACGTGGTGTGAAACCGATCCATAGTTGCTCGAATTAAAAAAGTATTGCCAGATTGAAAACCACACGTCTAAAAAAACACCCTTTAGAAAAAGATGACAATGAATCTCTTCTTTGCCGTCGGCAAGCTCTAGTCTCGTTTTCTCATCTTCTGTGAATCAGTCATATGGTTAGACAAACTTTAGCTTCAATAAACAAAACTGCAGAAAATAGTAAGGGTATTCATGCTACATCGTAATTTTACAAATTGTGTAAAATGATATGTTTACGCAAATATTTGTATGAACGACCTTTTTATTCATTTGGTTTAATGCTGTGTAATTGAATCAGCTGTTTGATAAACGTCAAAACGTGACAGATAAGACGTGTTCAATTTTTGAAGTTATTTTTAAATGTCGAACCTTTACCCAACCAACGCGAAATCGGAGTCTCGGAACGAAGTACAACAGTAGCAATCTGTTGAAAGCTGAAGTTATAAATCAACGGAAAGTGGCAGGATTTAGATTTAGAGAATGGACTTCGAGGATCACTTTTGGGACAGATATTTTTTGAAAAATTATACCCCCTCTTCCCCCCCACAAATACCTGCTTGGGCTACGGCTTTTATCGACACGTGGATCAAAAAGTCGTTGTGGACTCATGGTATGTAGCCTTACAGGATCATAAGGCTTCACACCTTTTTCACAAAACATCAATACTTACAGCATCCTTATCTTCATATATATATAAAAATTCAACTTTCCTTCTTGATCATAGATTACAACACGGGAACATAAGGATGTATATCAGAGGTATGAATAGAATGACATAATTTGTGTTGTTCCTATGCGTTTAAATTAGGTCTTTACCCATCTCAGCTTATAAAAAACAGGGCTGTCTGAAGGAAAATGAGGGCCACAGTACTTTAATAGAATGATGCCTTATTAACACAATCCTTATAGAAACAGATTAAGAACCAATAAGCTATAGAGATTTGAAAGATCACTTTCTCAAACATTGTATTTTTACTTGCAATATAGATATGTAGGTACCTACTTATAAGATTAGTTTTGGATTCGTTCAAAAAACTAATTTCGAGATTTTCTGTGCTCCGAGCCTAAGAAACCGCTGAAGCGTTTTTTTTTCTTCAAATTTTGAACTTAAAGCTTATGATAGCCAGTAAATTAAATTGTTTTAAGCTCCAAAAATATGGATTTTGTTATTTACCCGTTAAGGGAAAGCTTTCTTATCTTAAAAACGGCTCTAAGGATTTTAATTGAAATAAATTCATAATAAATAACTGAAGGCATGTTCTACGTTTTAGTAAAACAAAAATAATTAAGAACGTTATTTCGTCGGTTCAAGGGTAAAACTCACTAAGTGCAGAAAAAAAAGTTCAAGAAAATGAGAATGAAATGCATTTTTTGAATGCAAACAGCCTCATTGTGCAGGTTATTTATAATTATTTAAAAATTTTTGGAAATTGAATTTTCAGCTTCAAAAAGTATGTTTCAGTTCTCTTCCAAAGTGTAAATTGTTAGTTAGTGAGTTTTACCTTTGAACCGACCATTTATACTTTACCTAACGACTTTCTCAATTACAGCTTCACCAACTTCAATTCAAAAATTTTGGATAAAAAAAAAAAAATGGGTTGAGGATCTTTTGAAACTAGGGTTTTGAATGAATATAAATAAATATTTAAATTTGGCGTATGATTTTTTTTAATGTAGTGTATATCTACAAAATAAGTTTATATGAAAAGCACTCTCAGCATTTCAAGTTTTTTTTTGTTCATTTTCATAATGACTCAAGTAGTCAATCAGAATTTTTGTTTTAAACCTTTCAACTAGATACTTTACTAAAACTTTTTTACAACTTGAACTATAAGAGCAAGTTCTTGTGACCCAGAAGTGTTTTTTATTTTACTCTCAACTGAGGATCTATTAATTGATTGATTGAATAGAGGCCCCGATTAAAAGGCTCTGCCCGCGCCAACTCAGCTCATGCCCTTAATTCAGCAATCAGGATGGGCACAAAGCAATACATAAAAATGCTGTTTCTTCGCAGTTTGGAAGAGAGAGGTTATTATCGAGGAAAAGAATAAGGACTAATGAAAATAGTAAGAAAGACGTACGACGTATCTAGAGATACAGGGGGGGGGAGGGGTTCCAAGATTAAAAAAGCTCCCTCCCTGCAAGAACCAGTATAACCTTTCGAAGGATTCTTTATTGTTAAGGTGTTGGAATGTTTATTTTTTCTCTTCTTGTGGAATTCTATTCTTAACACGTCTGAAAAAACTGTACAGGGAACTGGTACCATGAATAAAGTAAACTATAAATTAAAAATGCTCGTTAGGGCATGTGGGAGATTTTACTTCGTAGGCCAATTATTCCTTGCTCCATGTCAATGTTTTATGTGAGCAGTTGTGTATGCTGTTTTTTGCATATCTCATCATGAATGAATTTGTGTGGGTATATACATACAGGTGTTGATGAATACGAGGTGACTAAATGGGTGACAAGTGGATGGAGAAAGAGTGTGATGCTTCAGGGACTCGTATTCTAAATCTAGTGCCTATTGCTCCTTGGTGTTTTTAATCTTGAAAGAATTGTTGTTGGCGATGGAGATTTTGATATTAATGGTAGTATGTATATATGCCCATTATAAAGTTATTGGGAAAAATTGGCATACTAGAGAGCAGAAAGTTTGTAAATTAGCGTTTAGTCTGCTTGGAGAGGTAGTACTTTTAGAGAGGGCTCTTTATTGAATACTTATTACCTAGGAATACATACCTATATTTGGATTTGAGCGACATTGCTATGGTGTGTTTGAATGATGAGGATTTTTCAACGGTGGAAGGAGAGATTCCGATGAATGCAAAAAATTCAGGTACCGCCCATGTCCCATGATTCTTGATGTCAAACGATATATATGTACATGTACTTACGCACCTTACCTACTGCCTATAACCTAGTGGGAAGCTTAAAATTTCAACTAGTTTCTAGGTATTTTAGATTTTAAATATGAAGGTATTTTTCTCAATCTTTAATCTGTGATTAACTTTAATTTTTGGTTTAAAGTCACAAGAACCAATACGAACAAGGAAAACGCAAAAGCTGTCATGTTATTTCGCCATGCATCTATAAGCTGATCTTCATGAATTTAAGGAGGAATTCGTTTTATATTTCTTAAGCTATTTTTTATATTTTTATTTCTTGGTTTTACTTTAAGTGGCCATATAAATTCTCATTTTAAGAAATTTAACCAACACAATATTTTAATTTTACTAAGGTTAAACATATATTTAGGAAATACTTATGTAAAATGAAAATAATTTTAACAACATAAAAACAGCACCGCGAAACAAATTACCTCCAAAACTCTTTTACTTTCTTATTTTCTTCACGTATTAAAAGGTTTGTCTCATAATTAACACAATATTTGAGTTTGCCACCATTGATGTAATAAAGAGTTGGCAGCTCTTAAAAAAAAACAGCTGACTGCTGACAGTCAGAAATTCGTAAAAATGGGGCATTACACGAGAAAACAACGTATTTTTACCTACAGTTAACAAATATTTAAAAAATGATGAAAGTTTGGCGGCCGCAGTTTGAAAAGGACACCCTTATTGATCCCCAATTCTACTTTTAAAATGGATCACTTCAGCGGCTTGGCTACTACGGTATCAGTCGTATCAATGATACATGGCCCTCGGGGTTGACAGTCGAAAAAATGATAATAAATAGCAAATTTTGAACGGCTAATCCCAGCGTGTTTTGAATGAAAATGGCTTTCTGACTATGCCATATTTAAGCTTTAAGCCTCTACTTCGTTTCGTTTAAGTAAGTTTGTCTTGAGCCTTGTTTAAAGAGAGTGGATTCATTCACAGTACTCATATCTAAGGTATTATCTTGCGCAGGTTGTCAGAAATGAGAACTGTCAGAAGAAATTCAAGATGGCAGCCTTATGTGACCCCATTCGTTATATTACAACAACAACGAAGAAAACAAACACAAAAGGATAATTTAAATAACACTAACAACCAGGAAGGAATTTTGTTTGCATGATAAAATAATGGTAATAAACACTAAAAAGGTTGAAAGAATTGTATTCGCTAGTAAATAAGTAACAAATGAACACATAACACACAGAAAATTATGATGTCTAACGAGTGGGGATCACGGGATTCACCATTTTCCATTGAATTTGATGCGCAGAACGGAACAAAAATGAAAACGCTAATGATATTAGGTACCTTTAATATGACGTGTACTGTGGAATTCATTCATTCTCTTTTTCCCTTTATTTTGAAGTGTCTTGTTTATTTTAATAATAATCTTGTGAACAAATTTCATATACAAATATCGAAAACAGCTTAAAACTTTTTGTCGATTAATTTAAAACCATAAATTAATGAAAATCAAACTAATTATTGTTGGTTTTAGTTTATACTTGACCTAGCAAAAAATTCGTTTTTTAATATAGGTACCTACAATTGTGTGAACGGAATCCATCATCGACTGAATTTTTATTAATATTAATAAATTATAAAGCGAATGAAATTTTTGTATGTGTGTAAGAATTTTGTTCAGTGAATGGAATTCTAAAACAAAGCATGGAATATCTTTGATTTAAGCCATTATTTATCAACTATAAGCTCGGCTGTTTGACGATGTCTCAAATTAACTCACTTTTTCGATGATTACTTACAAACCGGAGTAGACATCGGCCTAGAAAAAAAACTTCTTAAATTAGGCAGTTGAAAAAAATAAAATGAAATATACATATCGTCCCTCATCTCACGAAGTGACGTAACTCGCAAATTGTCGTTTTTGAGATTTGGGCATATATGTGCTTGGTTAAATTGATTGCATATTTCTACATCATTAGATTCCCTGAAAAATGTCTGGAACATGGTTCAATGCGTTATGACATAGTTGGCATAACTGCAATTTTAGGTAAAAAGTATCTCACGAACAGACGTAACTGCAATTATGTGGGTAGCACTTTTCCGTTTTATTGCAAATTATTGTTTAAATAAAGTGGTTTCAGATACTAGGTGCATTTATCAGTGAGTAGAAATAAAAACGCTTTAAGTTTATGCTAAGATGTTGATACTGACCTATCACTAAATTAAATTTAAATTGCATTCGGTTCTTCCTGTTTATAATACTCTGTCAAACAAAAATTGTCAATACAAGGCTTATGGGCGAGCTTTTTTCAAAACATTAATACCTGTGTATACTGTCACAACACTAAAATGCCTCACTAATAAGCTTTTTTCAAAACAGTGGTGTCTGTGTATACTGCAACGACACTAAAACTTGCCACTAAAATTTCTCACGAACTGACGTATCTGGTTGATCGATTATTTTTAACTGTTTTAAGTATTGCATTTATGTTGAATCTCATATCATTTGAAACTCTAACATATTCTTGTAATTTAACAACAAAAAAAATACCAAAACCGTTATAAAACACAGAAGTAACGCTTATAGAAGGAGGACACAAAACTAAAACTGCTCTCCTGTAAAATATTGAAAAAGCAGATACGTCAGTTCGTGAGAAGAGGGACGATATTTGAGCTGAAAATATTTGTTAATAGTTATAAATATGTATTAGTACCAAAAAATTAATTTTTGAAGGGAAATTAAATATAACTTCATCGAAATATATCTCTTTCTTAAAATCCAATGAAATATTTTTCTCAAAATTTTGGCAAACCATACTATTTAGACTTCCAGAAACTTCTACATGGGGAGCTTGATCACAATTTAATTTGATGGTAAGAAAATTGCAACGTTAATATTTATGTATTTCAAAAAAGAATATACATACCTAGTAACTTATTGAATTTTCTTAGTAAAAATTGTGGAACCGTTCTCTTACTGTTATTTTTGAACTAACTAATGCCCTTCTTCGCCAAGGATCTTTCTTACCTCCAGCATGCATGGGTTAGGTATTGAGGTTTTCTACTGTGCTTAATCCAACGAGAGCTCTCGCGTCATAGTCTGATATCTGGTTCCCGATTTATAGCCCAACATAGGAAACATTTCGGTGTTTTAACATAGGTAGGCAACCCTCCCCTTGTCCTACTGCTGGTGTGGTAATACTTCTTAAAAGTAATCATTGGATAAGTGCGGGTATTACTAGTGTACAAAAACTCAACCCATCAGGATGAAATGCAAAGTTGATATCACTAACGACAATTGCCCCACTACTAGCATATACCTACATAGTTGTAAGCGTTCCTTTATTGTGATGATGTTCTCTTGTTCTCAAATTGAACCATTCAGAATATTCTGATCGACAAGCAAATAAGACATTGTAAACTGTTGGGAGCTCCCGGACTAAAAGCCGTTGTTTCACAAGCTGTATGTACGATTTGTAGTGTGCGCCATTCTGCTGAAAGTAGAAGTCGCTATAACGCGTCAATATGCTATACATTAATTTTAGGCAAAATTTTTGGATAGCAATGTATTATTGGATAGGATAGCAGTGACCAATATGTAGAAAAAAAAAGTATGTGAAGTGATCTGATCTGGATCAGATGCATTATGCATATCATGTTAATAGAACAGCCCTCTCAACATTTATACACATACATATATGTAGGTATAATTTATCACTCAAATTGGTCAATACATTTACCTTCTAAACAGAATTACTACAGAGACAATAATTTTAAAATAACTCAAAGATCGTAACCATACAAATTTTCGATCCTTTTTGAGGGCATCTTTATCGCAAATGTAGGTACCTAGGCACAAGTAAAAGTAAGGAAATGAATTTTTCTTTGATTGTTTTTATAATAAGAAATATTTGTAAAATTTTTATAGGTATGTACAATATTGTATAAAGTACGAGTACGTACTTGCACTTAATTGTAAAATTATAGCAAAATTGGTCAAACTACTTCTCATCACTTGATTTTGACAGTAGGAATACATTTAATTTACATAATGAACTAAGTCTACTCAAAATCGTTTGATCCTTTTTCGAATAAATTGAAAAGAAGCCAAATTGTTTTAGATATGTTATAGGATCACATATCATCGGCTTTCTATCAAAACCTCGTAACTAGGATTTTAAAAATTGCTTAGAAGACACACAAAACTGATTGTAAATAAAAACAAATCCAAAAAAATATAATCTCGAAAACCTATCCATACAATTTTGTACTTACTTTATAGGGACTTAAAGCCTTAGTTTTGGTTTTAGTTTCAAGATAATTTCGAGCCTTTTGACTATGCTTCTGTGCGTCAAGGTAGGTATGCATCGAGCTAGAGCCTGGAAGGATTGATTGCTTCAAATTTGGTACTTCAGACCAAGAACTTATAATGTATATATGGTCGGCTTTTCTGTCAAAACTTCGTAAGTCTTTAAATGCCATTTTAATATATCTAAGATCAAATCAAATCTCTGAATTCAAATATCAATGTCTCGTAACTGTGTTATGGTTCCTTTTGATTCTATCAACCAGTTTGAAAACCTTTTACGATGTAAGATTGCCATTTTATTGCCTTTTAATGGCAATCTTTTACGATGTAAGATTGCCATTTTATTGCCTTTTAATGGCAATCTTACATCGTAAAAGGTTTTCAAACAAGCTAGAGCCTGGAAGGATTGATTGCTTCAAATTTGGTACTTCAGACCAAGAACTTATAATGTATATATGGTCGGCTTTTCTGTCAAAACTTCGTAAGTCTTTAAATGCCATTTTAATATATCTAAGATCAAATCAAATCTCTGAATTCAAATATCAATGTCTCGTAACTGTGTTATGGTTCCTTTTGATTCTATCAACCAGTTTGAAAACCTTTTACGATGTAAGATTGCCATTTTATTGCCTTTTAATGGCAATCTTTTACGATGTAAGATTGCCATTTTATTGCCTTTTAATGGCAATCTTACATCGTAAAAGGTTTTCAAACTGGTTGATAGAATCAAAAGGAACCATAACACAGTTACGAGACATTGATATTTGAATTCAGAGATTTGATTTGATCTTAGATATATTAAAATGGCATTTAAAGACTTACGAAGTTTTGACAGAAAAGCCGACCATATATACATTATAAGTTCTTGGTCTGAAGTACCAAATTTGAAGCAATCAATCCTTCCAGGCTCTAGCTCGATGCATACCTACCTTGACGCACAGAAGCATAGTCAAAAGGCTCGAAATTATCTTGAAACTAAAACCAAAACTAAGGCTTTAAGTCCCTATAAAGTAAGTACAAAATTGTATGGATAGGTTTTCGAGATTATATTTTTTTGGATTTGTTTTTATTTACGAAGGAAGCGGCTGCCTATGTACATTATGTAGTTTATATCTTGACTTATTTGAGGTCCTCTCTTTGAACAATGAAAAAACATTAGGCAGATACCTGCACAAAGTTAAAATAAAGCAATCATTTTCCAAACGCATCAAACACGAAGGAAAAAATCCGTTTGAATCTCACAAATTAATTATTCTTTTTTAGTAGGTGGAGGGCGGGTGACTTGAGTCACTTTTTGTAAAATTGTTGGTAAAATCTTGTCTATTTATCTCAGCGACATGATAGATACACCTCTATAAAACTAAACTTATCTATTTGAAACTTTTTTTATTGGCTCAAATACATGCAATCAGTTATAACCCAGAGCAAATTGTTTGAAGAAAGATTTTCTGCTCAAGTCTCCCGCTCCAACGGGGGACTTGAACACCCCCTGGCCCTGGAGGAGACTTGAACATACCAAATTCGACGAGTAAACAATACAAAAAATGAGGTCGCCGTCTATGATTTTCTTAAAACTCAATTGTTACTATATTTAACGTTTTATTTGTTAAGAAAAATGTTTTAAATATTTATACACACAAATATTGATACAAAACTAAAAAAAATACTCAAAACCCGTAACAAACGAAAATACATATACCTACACATCTTAATAAACCCTTCCTTGGCAAATACAGTTAAAAGATTGTAAGATTTCTTGTACATAATTTTAACGTTTTTATCCTTGTATTTCCTCTCTCCCGCAGTTTTTTTAATTTTTGTTTGGTTTGTTCCTCATTTTCGAATGATCAAGTCTCCCTTCAGTAAGTGGCTTAAGTCTCCCGTTCACGCTTTTTGAGACAAAAGAGATTATAAATTCTGTTACGTAAACTGTTATTTTACACGGGAGTTTACAAAAACAATTATTCAAAGAATAAGATCATCCTTAATTATTTAATTAACTACGAGACAAAAAAAGTTATGCAATAAATAGAAAAAAAATTTTATCTAATTTTTTATAGCGAAAAATGCATTTACTCGTCCGGAACCAAAATCAATAATTGATCCTGAAACTTTTTGTTAGTTAATAGAAGTTCATTTTCTGCTTCGGAAAAATACACACTTATTGAATCAAAGAACAGTCTAAGTGAAATATTGCGAGTGGCTCAAGTCTTCCGTATGGTCAAGTCTCCCGTTTTCCCCCTACTACAAATGAAACTGTCTCGCAGCCTTAGCGTTATGTTTATATCGTAAATACTATACAGACCCTTGAACTATTTTAACATGAAAATATTAGTTTCTGATTTTGAAATAGTTATGGTTTTCAAAACTATGAAATTGAAACAAGCACGACTCTTTTTTCTTTGTGATAAAGGACTCTTTGAAATTTTATAGCCATGAATCTGGCTTAAAGGGGTTACAAATTGTGAGGGGGTTTATCAGTTTTTTAATTAAACGAATAAAACGGCATAATTAATTGGATTTCTTGTAACCGGGAGAATAAGACTATTTAATGAATTTGCACTCTATATTACCTATTCAGCAGATTTCAAACTTTATTTATGTTAGATAATAATAATAGTAATAATTTTACCTATATGCCTGTAAGACCTAAGGTCTTTTAAATGCAACCTAAATTGCACGGCACTAGTTAGAAAGAGTAGGAGGATAGGAAAATCTCACGGGTGGCGTCCAGTTAAGCTGGGAGAATATAGAAAAGAATGCTGCCTAGAATGGGACTCGAACCCACACCTCTAAGTTAGCAGTCAAGCACTACATCCACTGCACCATTGCCACCCGTTAGATTAGTTAATAAACAATGCTCAACAAAGACAATCCACACCCAATTTTAAAAATCCTGCAGCCGATGTTGCACAAAAAGCAAACAAAAATTGTTCTGAGTCTAGGTAGTTTGAAATAATTTTAAGTTTACATATATGGTGGAATGGTAGAAAAAACTACTGTTAAAGGCCGACGGAGAAATACCGTTTGAAAATCCATTTCCACAAACATCATTTCATTAAGTGTCGGCAATTCTCCTTATTATTCTTATTATTTTTGTGCCACCCGGGGCACAGGCCACGGTTTGCCCCCCTCCCCCATAGATCTGGGGCTGCCACCTAGTTCATGAGCGGTCATGGTTATCGCCGTTAAATAAACAGAATTCTAGGTGTATTTATTCGTGGACATTTTTTTTTAAGAGAATACTCATTGTGCATTAAAAACACAACTAATTTCAGTAAACCAAGTCATAATTTTATTTTATTTTGTATGGCTGTACCAACCCACTTCAATCGGTCCACGCAACTACCGTTCATTATAAAAAGTATGATGCCTTTAACTCAATACGTCCAACTTTTTGAAACTAATTGAACGAAAACCTATAAAACACAAAAAGAAATTTGAAAATTTGATACAATCTATTTTTTCTTTTTACTTCAATTCACCCTTTTAATAGCAACATTTTAAAAACATTCAGCCAGTGGTCCCGGAAGACCATCCTTTAAATATTATCTTTAAAATACAAAAAGAACGTTTAAAATGTTATTCCATATTATATTTACACCATTTTACCCTATAAATATCAAAATTTTCGAAAGTATTGAACCTTAATCTATCCTTAAATCCTTAGTTAAATATCATTTTCAACACAAAAAGTACCTACCTATTTATAATCATAATCACTGTTGTTTCATTTCTACCCCATTTCACCCTATATATGAAGCTAATCTAGCAATAAAGCCATTTCCTCTAAATCCATCCTCTATTTATAAACTTATATTACCTATCTCACCCTACAGATATAAAGCTTACTTTTGTGAAAAATATCTAGCCCTAAATATAACCTTTCATACATAAAAATATTTTTTTAAAATGGAAATAGCTTAGTTTTGATAAATATCATGCCAGTGATGCTGTATTTTTTACTCCATTTCACTCTATAATAATTAAATCTGGAAAAATATCTACCCCTTAAGTGTGTATATGTAGGTTTCTTTTGAATATAGCTTTTCAAACACATACCTAACGAATTTTTAAAATTAGATTCCTTTTTACCCTATTTCACCCTATTTAAAAAAAAGTCTTGCAGTAAATCCATTTTATAAATATAACTTAACAACACAAAAAGAAACTAATCAAACAAATACTTTTTTGCTTTTACCCCATTTCACTCTACAAATATATTGTTTTATACAATCTGAACACTAACAGTTTTATTTATTAGATTTTCTTGGAAAACGCTTGGGCATCTGTCCAGCTAGTAAATGACTTAGTATTTATAAACGCATTCCAACAATTGCCCAAATGTGACCTCATTTTTCAGTGACATGTATTTATTCATTTTTGAATGAATTAATGAATTTTAGTACGCTTTGGGGCACATTCAACTGTCTTTTGATTCATTACTAGAAAGCTAGAAAACCAGAAATATTTGCCCATTAAACGTGTCTTTTTTAAAATAAGATTTAGACAACCAATTTCAGTGGTCAAGTAAGCCAATCGGTGCAAAATGTTTATAAATAACATTTTGGAGTTGGACAGGTGTATAAACTATAAAGTTAGACATCGCTTGGAATGGGTTTATAAATACCACTGTAAGACTTTACCCTTTAAATAACCTTTCAAACTCCAAAAGAATTTTTGAAATATAAAATCAAAATCTGTCACAAAATACAAAAAAAAATACAAATAAATTTTAAATTTTAAACTTAAAAATACTTTTATAAAAATAAAATTAGCCTATAATACTCATGGACATTGGAGCTCTCCATTAGTTAAAAATTTTGAGGATCCAGTAATTCCAGAGACTACCCCCTACATAGTCAAAAACAAACAAATGTTTCATTCTCATAATATAATATAGACGGATATGATAAAAAATCTTTTGTTTAATCCTTCAAATGACTTTCATTATATTTACACGTTTACATAAGTACATGTTTCATTACCCTTAAACGCTCAATAAATTTATATATGCTTTTAAATTGTATTAGGTAGTAAACACAAATAATTTGTTGGTTTTATCTAGGTTAGGTATAGGTATCAACATAATTTTATTTAATTTTGTGTTCCTGTTTTATCAAAATGTATACATTAAAACATAATGTTATCACAACTGAGTGATAAATCGTTAAAGCCTTGCGTAAGCATAGGCAGCCGAGCCTCTCCAACTTGCAAACAAAAAAAAAACAAAGTTTTTAATAACAATTTGTCATCGTTGTCTAGCTCGATATAGTGAAGTAAGTAATAAAAACCAGGCCTGTTCACTGTTTCGAGATTGTTCACTTTTTCGAGCGGGAGTTTTCTAAATTTTTCTAAAGATGAATTTGATCTAAAATGTACATTTCGTTCGATGTGAATGTTTTTAATTTTAATTAAGCATTAAACAAAGCTTTCACTCAGGTTTAAATAGCAAAGAGAAACAATTCTTCAAAGCTCTCAAGCTATGCAAAATGCTTGCACAACATTTTTATTCAAAATACGTTTTTATATAAAATGTTGTGTGTTCATTATTGTGGATATTTCACTATTTCTAGATTCACTAAATGGAGCGTCTACTAATAATAAATATTGTTTCTATTGAGAAACTGGTAGGTATTTGTTTTGAATTCTTAAAAATATTATGTTGGAAAAAAGTGTGCAATCGGTTTTCTTCAATAAAAATAAAATCATAGATGTCAATTTTTATATGACACACCTCACTACACTTTAAAAAAAAATAAATTTGAGAAACAAAATCATCAACACTTTTAAAAATACATAGATACATTGTAGCTACCTATGTATAGGTACTGTAGATGTCAACAATAAAGAAATATTGTTATTGTTAAATTGTTTTGATTTATTTTTGGATGCAATATACGAGGCTTGATGTTTATTGATGCCTTTATCGCATTCGGAAATGTTGTTGTGAGTCTAACTTTCTTCTAACGATACACATACAAATGAAGGTAATTTAAAAACAGTCCTATTTTCCACAAATACTCGTATTTATTTAAAACCACCTGAGTTTTTTATATCACTCACCAAATTGACTGCCAAAATGCTGCTGAAAATGCCCCCTAAATTCATGTGGTGTATTGAAACCCGGCGGTAAAAATCCACGTAAATACGCCGCTGCTGCCAGAGTTGTCATATGATGATGATGTGCCGCATTCAACGTATTATGATCATATCCCGCGGCAGCGTAAAAATTCGCTGGATTGAAAACAGGCAATTGGCAGTGATTGGCTGCTGAAGCAGCGGCAGCTGCCATCTTAACTGCATCCGGCGACATTGAGCCGGTTTCTCTAGTTGATCCCGTGGGTGAAAGTCCTGATGAGGTAACATTTATCGGCGGTGATACATTATTGGATTGCCTTCCAACACCAAGCCCCAGGATCTCTTGAATTGCGAATGGGGTTCGCATTTTTGTCGCCTGCATTTTGAAGGTGATACTTTGCCGACGGTAAAGTGATTGTACAAGAAAATAAAAAAATTGTTTGCACTTTTAGACGTTGGTCCTTTTTATTGGCACATTTCAATTTTTGAAGACATTTGTTTTGAACTACAAAGGTACTTAGATATTTAGGTATTGCACTTATCAGTTCACTGTTATTGTATTTATATCCGTTCACTCAATTAAATCTTAACCCAAAGACAAAAGATATCCAAAGTAATGACAAAGGGAGGACGAAATATTTGCGAAGAAACAACTTCTCTATACGATTCTAAAAGGGTTAAATTTCAAAGAGGAAAACAAAAATTCCAAATCATCCACCACACAGGAAAGTCACAGACCAAAAACAAAACAAAAACCAAGGCGACGACGACGACAAAGTGAGTTCGTTGAACGTTCCTTCAAAAAGGTGTTCACACAAAAAACAGAAATTTTCACACCGTGTACACGATTTGCTGTACTGAGAACAACTGATTCGAGATATCGCTACGCATCCGAGTAGGAATTCCAATTGCCATTCCGGTTAATCCGCGCTAAACAGACCGATTCTCCCCGAGACGGACACAAATGCCACAACCCACCCTTGACGCTGAGCTGAACTTGGTCCCGTCCGTGATGTGCACGACAGTCGACACTGAAGGGATGCTCTAGCAGTAAAACGAATTGGAAAGTATCTCGAACTCTTTTTAACCTCTGCTCGGTGTGGATGTATCTTTTGCACGGGTGGAGCTACGACATGCATTCCACTTATCCATTTTCCATTGGAAATGAGCTCCTAGCTCTTATGAGGCTTCCAGTTCCCAATTTACACCGACACTATAGGTGTGCACACGCTACGTATCCATGAGATTCTTTGCAGTGGTGTTAGTTTAGTTTGTATCTTCGGGTGTTGAAAGACAGAGAGATTGAATGTTGAAAAAGAAAATGCTAGCCGTTGGGAAGGGAGTAAGGTGGCTGGCAGAGGAATATTTATGAGGAGTAGGATGGGATTCTGAAATTAGTTTTTTTTTTTTGGTACACACCTATTGGCGTCTCATTTTGGCTAGTTAAAATTAGATAGCTTGGTTTCGTTTCGATTGTTCATCGTTTTGTTTCTTTGGTTGATCTGATCTGTTGGATGGGTGGGTGGTATGGGTTTATCTTTTTTTTTTTAAATCTTTTTTGTGAGATTTTGAGATTTTGCCGCCCTAGCTAGCTTGAGTGGAGAGAACATGTTAATTAAGAATTTTACCTAGCAATGCCAATAATTAGTCAGTTTTATCGATTAGCTGGAGGATGTTCGTTTTTTCTCATTCTCTCTCTTTGACTCTGAAATTGAATGTTGGTTACGTTTTGTTGCCTCTCTGTCTTACATATTGTTTCTTTTTATTTTTGCTCTTTCATTGTTTTTTTTTTGTATTTTGGATTTATTTAACAATACAGAATACTTAATATTTACTTTAACATTTTGTGTGTTTTGATGACAATTTGGGGCTGTACCTATACTTAGGTAGGTTTAGATTCTCTTGAGTAAAACTTTACTGTAGAGCATAAGTTGGTATAGATACCAATTTAACTCTATCACAACAAAAACATAAATGTTAAAAAAGGAGCCAAGTTCTTATGTGTACAAGAAACCTGTGCGTAAAAAGTCAGCCAAAAAAAGTAATGAGATCTAAAATATATGCCAAGTTTTAAGTTCATGAAGTTTAATATCAAATATCTTAAGAAGAGTAATATCGAAAAAATTCCAAATCATGACAGAAATTTGGTAATTAATGATTACCGATTAAAATTTGGTGGGTTCACTGGTCAAGTTTTCATACATTTAAATTTGTGATTAAGTAAGTATTTAAGAGAAAACTTGCCAAGTAAATCCACCAAATTTTAATCAGTAATCATTAATTACCAAATTTCTGTCATGATTTGGAATTTTTTCGATATTACTCTTCTTAAGATATTTGATATTAAACTTCATGAACTTAAAACTTGGCATATATTTTAGATCTCATTACTTTTTTTGGCTGACTTTTTACGCACAGGTTTCTTGTACACATAAGAACTTGGCTCCTTTTTTAACATTTATGTTTTTGTTGTGATTTCACTCCTTTTTGCAAAGATTTATTTTGCCAGGTGAAAGTAATAGCAATTCTGATAAAGTGGGTAGATGGCAACCCCCCCCCCCTGAATGGACAATTCCAAATTTTCGATTTTTTTCCTTTCTAAATACTTCAAGTCCTACCGACCTACCAATTTTCATCGTTTTACAACAATCGGAAGTGCTTCATATAATTTATAAGAATTTTTGAGAATGTGGGTGGATGCCACGCCCCCTGAACTGAAAATTCCAATTTTTCGATTTCTTTATTCTAAGTACTTCAAGGCGTACCGACCTACCAATTTTCATCGTTCTACAACAATCGGAAATGCTCCATATAATTTATAAGAATTTTTAAGAATGTGGGTGGATGCCACGCCCCCTGTATGGAAAATTCCAATTTTTCATTTTTTTTCTTTCTTAGTACCTCAAACCCTACCAACTTACCAATTTTCATTGTTTTACAACAATCGAAAGTGCTCCATATAATTTATAGGAGTTTTAAAAAAAGTGGGTGGATGCCACGCCCCCTGAATTGAAAATTGCAGATTTTCGATTTTTTCCTTTGTATGTACCACAAGGCCTACCGTTGTGCGAAATTTCAAGTTTCTACGATGTCGGGAAGTGCTCCATAATTTTGATGATCTGTCAGTGAGTCAGTCAGTCAGTGAGTCAGTGAGTCAGTGAGTCAGTCAGTCAGTGAGTCAGTGAGTCAGTGAGTCAGTGAGTCAGTCAGTTACGGTTTTTGCGATTTTTGAAGTCCTATATCTTGGGAACTACTAATGCTAAAGAGTTGAAATTTGGTGAGCCACCTGTGTTTGATCAGTTCAGCAAATACTCCGAATTTGAAGTTTCTGACTTTATTGGTACTGAAGTTAGAGGGGGGTTGAAAATCGCCTGAGTTTGTTCCTGTAAAAAGGGTGTAGTGCCGCGAACTTGGCTGGGCACTACCGTGCCCTTTGATAACTACCGTGTATCTAGTTATTATGCGAGTAGGTATTATGTTGGTATCTATACGAATACCTAGGAAAAAGGTAGAGTTATAGGTAGTTACAAGTTATATGTTTAGATATCTGCATCTCCATAGGTACTTGATTATACATATGTTGATATATATATTGAATAGGTTGGCACTTAATACGCTTTACCTACTTACATTTGTACATACATACAAACTCGTATAGGTAGATAGGTTTTTAAAATCAATATTTCTAAGTATTGGTTCTATAATTGAAGTTGTTGTAGAGTGTAGAATATATATTATCTTTATGCACATTGCATGTGAATGACTATGAGTTCGAATGAATTACCTACCTTACCCATTATAGCTACCTTCCTATTAGTACCTATTTGATTGAAATAAGTAGGTACAACTTTATATAAGAAGGGATGTTTTGTTGCTATAGATTCTTAGGTAGGTTGATTGGTAGGTACATATCTACATATAGGTACCAACCTTCCTAAATTAACTTAACCTAGGTAAAGATTTCCTTTTGAATATTGCTTTTAGTAGCTCCATTAAAATAAATACATAGGTATTTACCTAACCTTACTAAATAATTATAAATTAAGGCAAGTTTTTCTACGTCTATATATCTAAGTAGGAAGGTAGGTATACCTACCTTACCTAAAAATTGTTCCAAACATCAGGAGTATATTTTGGCTTATTTCCGTTCCGTTTAAGAATGTTCTTCGAATACTTTAGACATCTTATGTACCTACTGATAAAAAGTAACTTTTTCATCTCATAGGGGAGATACCTTTCGTCAGATTCTGCAGTTCTGACTTTTTTGCCTAGAATGTTTAGGATTTTTACCCGATGAATAAAATCCAAGCTCCAACCTTGATATCCCATCTCAACATTATCAAAAATTAAACACGAAATGTAAGTGGTTTTAATCCCTAAGGGCTAAGAAGTTTTCAAATTTTCAAAGTTTCTATATTTTCTTTAATTTCAACCGAGAACCATCCCTGTAGATTTCAAAGACAGCTATTAAAATTAAGCAAAGTTAATTGCACAGTTTAATAAATATATCAATAAACACCTTAAGGGTGCAATGCATAAGATGCACGAAAACCAAATCAAGTGTAGATTGGGTTAGCAAACAAAATTATCATAGTGGAGGGGGGTATATCCGTACGTTGTTTATTGTTTAAGAAATTTACTTAAATAGAAAAATTAATTCAAAAAATAGGCAACATTCGGACTTAAATTCAGAGAAATTTTTTCTTTCAATCTCATTTCTATAGATTTTATTTCCGCAAACTTCAGTCACATGTTATAGGACCGGAAAAAAACACCTTTTTAAATTAGAACTGCAAAGAAGAATGCCTGAAAATGTATGGGCAAAAACCAAGAGTCGATTAAAATGAAACATAATGTGGATTGAAAGAGGATTAATTTCAAATAATAAATATGAAATTAATTTCTAAAAAAGTTATCACCAAGACTGGCTATAACAATTTTTGTATTTTTTTCATGAAAACATAGTTGGATAGGGCGATACAAGAAACAAGACACAATACACAAAATACAATTATGGATGGATGAGTGTAGATGTTCAAAAAAAAATTGGTGGCACAACTTCGACGTAAGTGCAGTGTGAGGTCAGTATCAGCATACGCTTAGGTCTGTGATATATTTGTTCCTGGTGTTACCAATATAGTTTTCGAGTTCTAATTCAAATTTGTGCAGAGAAAAATTTAATAAGTCATTCAGGGAATCGAGCAATAGCTAATTGCTAAAAAGTGAAGCGACGATGACGAAAATAGCTAAAATTCAAATTTTAATCAAATGGCAGGTGCAAAAAGTATGATTTGCTCTGTGCCAGTGTGTTTTGTATTTTATATATTTTATTTTATTTGACCAATGTCAGAATTTTTTACAAAAACATATTAAGTTTTTGTTTCAGGAATTCTAAAGAGGATGTTTTAAAGTCTAGGAAAAATATTTCTTAAGATTTTAATCCTTTTTTTACTATTTTGCATATATTTTTTAGATAATATGTGTCCAGGCCAGGTGAATTGCAACCTATTGTTTTCATTGAAAATTAAAAATTTAATGCAAGTCCTTACTGTTGATTTTTTCTTAAAGCTATATTCGTGATCATTCTTAAAGTTCGGCGGAAAAAAATTTAATAATTCATACTTTAATTTTTATTAACATTTAAAAATAGCTGGGTTCAGTGGACCCTCGACTATAGAAGTGCACATAATTTTCAGGACTGCAGTTAAGGCTTTATCAATAAGACAAAAACTTATCAAATAGACCTACAAATTAAGACCATGCATGAAATATTGTATTTATTCTTTTTCCCGCAAGAGAAGTTGTAGCCTTCTTGGTGCCTCCCTAGAAAATCTGTCTAGCACACTTTTTTCAAAGAATGCTCTTGCGACTTGAGTAGATATCCGATCTTTATGTGAAGAAAGTATACAAAGGCCGCTGAGTTGATCATTTCTCGCTCATTGCAGGGACAGGATTCAAACAAATTCCTTCCTATAGTGAAAAAAAAAGTTTTCTGAAACATGTGTATGTGCTAAGTTAGGTAAACATTACCTAGGTCAACTATTGCTAATAATTTCATGAGAGGCAAAAAACATTTTTTTGTTGGATATTCGATTATTGACTTACAAAAATTGAATTGCATTAGTGGTAGGTTGGTAGGATACCTACATGTTTTTATATCTTTTTCCGATTCTAAAAATGAACCACACCGTAGTCCTGGACATTAAAATAAAATTAATGTACAGAACAAAAGTAAAAGCTTGATATTCTAGGATGGGCAAATGCCCCCTCTGCCCCCGCCTGCGGGCACCCATGTTCCTGTGTGCGGGTAGTTGGGAAGCACTTATTCATGAAAAGTATATACTCTTGGAAGGTTTGTCTGTTCCTTGTAAGAGGCAGTATCTCCGAAAAAAACATTTCTGATAGCAGGCAGCGGCTGGGAATCGAACCCAGACCTTTGGCATGACAGTCCATCAACGCACTAACCATTATGCCAAGAGGTACTACAAATATAGAGTGTAAGTATTTATTACAAAAAACATAGCTGTTACCGGAAAAACTATGCGCACAGCTTCCCAACGTGCCACGATATTGAATGCATGAACAGGTGTTCTGCAATAATTGAGTTTCTTCCATTATTTTCTTGGAGTGTATAGAGTATAGTTAAGATATGTTCTAGAAAGGGGTGCTTAGCTCTTAATCAAATAAATGCTTCCCTTTGCGGGTTCATATTTTGTTCCTCTTCTACATAGTCTGCAAGCTAGTAAGGTTTATGTATGTTATGTCTGCTTATGTCTGCGTAAGGTTGGTCAATGGCGTACCATCGTACGTTTATCAATAGCTGCCACTAATTAGCACTCTCAGCGAATGGCTGGTAACCAAAAATGGTAAAAAAAATCGAATTATTGCCAATTAAAAAAAAAAATAAGTATACGCCATAGTGTACAAATAAAAGGAAATACATATTATATTGTACAAATTGAAAGTGTTAGTAAATTAAAATGGCTATTTGAGTAAAAAGAACAACAAATATTGACATTTGACAGGTAAACGGTACTTTTGGATCCATCATATACGAGTAGAAGAGCAGAACATAATTAAAATTAAAACGCTAATGATATTAGAAACATTAAATAAAAAATATTTTTCGGACCTATCAAACAAATATTTTCCAATTTTTTTTTTTTGAAAATATTAATATTATAAAAAAAAACAGTGAAGGAAAATATGTTTTTGTCAAAAATGACTCCTATAATTATTTTGATAAGGCTTTTTGTGTACCTATATTTAAATTACTGCGATCTAATTACACTAAACAACTATTAATAGTAGGCACCTCGCATAGAACGATTTTTTTAAATACAAATTTCAAATAAAATCTAATAATATTGCATAGCAAAATAATATATTTTTTTTTTTTTTTTTTTTTTTTTTTTTTTTTTTCCACAATTCACGCTTGTACATGTGTGTATTTAGTGGAAAATTTTATAATAAATAGTAGTTAAGCTACAAATTTGGGGTTTGCATATGTACTTGTACATATATCAATACCTACCTCCTAACTTATCTGTAGGAAACTGAAACCAAAATTCCTAAATATATTACTTTATTAAATACGAACTATTCTTTACTTATGTGGAATTACATACAAATATTTTCATTTGATTTTTTTAATACAAAGGTATAATTTCTTACTCATAGGTACATTGGTCTGATTGTATTTAGTATCATCTTAAATAAAAACGATAAAAGCAGCGTGTATAGGTACATTATTCGTATATCAAATAAAAAAAGAACTTGTTTTAATGCGTTAAATCTTGGCTTGATTATTTTTTTTTTCAAACAAAGATGTTTTCACACATTGCTTTTAATTCTCGTGCACAAGACACAACTACCTTTATGTTAAATGTTGATACTACAGATAGCTCCTTATGTTTAAAAAAAATCATATATTTAACATAACAAATAGCCTTTGTTTCTTCAAAGTAAGAATACAAAATAAGAGCTTTTAAAAGAAAAAAATGATTTTAAATAATAGATAGATATAACTTGTAGGCATTTTTTATTTAACAAAGAAAAGTATATTATGTATCTCTGTATGTATATTTTTGTTTTTGGGTGACAACAAACCCACAAATAACAATACAAGGACTAAAATCCATTTACGGCCATTACACTTGTTAATTCTTCATAATCACTTCATTTCCTCTGAGCTTGTGATTTCTTTTGCATTATTGTCCTTAATTTTCCAATTGAAATCTACAAAAGAAAGAAAGGATATTTTTTGTATTTATTTTTGTATGTATTTGTTTCTGAAATTTAATTTCATTGCACGTAGATTGGAAATGAAAGCATGGCTGGATTAAAAATAAATTTTTGTTTAAGGTGGAATTTGGAAATACCTATACTTACCTACCTATGGCAATACAGCCCTTAAACAGTCAATGTTACTGCGCAATATGTGATATTGAGCAATAAAAATGCATGGTGTAAGGTCTGCATTAGAAAGCAAAATCATTTATTATATTGATGGAGAAATATAAATGGGGCCAACATTCCACATAAAAAGACTTTGAATATTTCAAAGATCATGGTAAGGTAGTTCAATCCTTAAAATAACAAATCTTATTTTATGTGAAAGGCTGGGCCAGAATTCATTTTTTGGTCAGAAATAATAATTAAGACCAGTGCTTTATTTTGGCATCAAAAATAACCACTGATTTAACTTTCTAAACGTCTCAAAATCAATCACTAAAATGTTCAATGAAAGCCATAACTGGAACCTATAGGACGCTGTTTGTTTTAAAAATGTCATGACTGCTGATTCAGATAAGTTTTCGTGGATTATAAATCGCAGCCATTTCAGTTTAGAGCTTCAACGGGCATGACTTTTACCATTTTCATTTTGACTGAGTTTGGTTTGATGTATTTAAAAGAAAAGATATCAAAATAAATTTGTATCCAGATAATCCAGGATAAAATTGACGAAAGTAACATTTTAATAAATAGTTCCCCTTACAATGCACCTAGCCGTATGGGAATACTGATTGGAAACAGGTAATCTGGTCCAACAGCCTTCTGATATATAAAAATGCTCCGTTCTCTATTAAATTTAAGATATTAATTTCTACCGGGTTGTACCTGTACATCAGTGACGAAGCGTTCATATATTGAGTGGAATGAGTGCTTCCGTAAGACAGTTCACAAAATGCTCATAGCAAAGAATTTTAATATTCGAAAATTCAAATTGTAGATACATTAAATACATTTACATCATTGACCTATTATTATAGTATATGTCAACGATTTACATTTTCATATCTAATATTAATAAATTATCTCTTATATTAATTAATTATTTCCCAATATTAGGTAGATATTACATATCACGGGAAATGATTATTATCTTTTAATAAAATCACTCACGAGAACAACGCTTAAATCCGCACATCATCTAACCAAACCCACAAATTTCCATTATACGCCAAGCCAAGCCATTTGAGAATGCGTAACATCACTCCATTCTCCATTATAAAATACTATACGAGAGTTTTTGCTCTAGAATGCGCAACAGCTTGGCATTCTCTGATTTTACCTTCTTAACTCAAATTCCGTCCAAAATTCAAAGTAAAATCTGATGATTTCGCTCTGTTTGCCCAACGTGTGAAGAATGAGTTGAGTGAATTCATTATGAAAATTCAATAGCAAAACTAAAGAATATTGAGTCGTTTCCTGCCGCACATTCCTATTGAAAAAGGGGTAGTTTTAGTTTTATACTTTGGATCTTCGGTGTTGTGATTGTGTGTGTGTGAATGCAAATCGTATATAGTGTTTCATCCATAAGAAATGCATTGATTGGTGTTTTTTTTTGATTTGATTAAGTTTTTTGGGCGAATTGTTTTGTTTGTGATTGCTTTGGCGTTTTGCTTAATGCTTATGAGTACCTGCAAATGCATAGCAAAGAGTGTTTCAAATTAATTATTTCGACTAGAGGAAATACATTTTTTATACTCTTTATAATATTATTAGGCGCAAAAAAGCGGTATGATATAAATTCTAAATTAAAGGACTTTTATTTTTTGAGTTTTAAGTTGTGTGCTTCCGCTTCCGAAAAAGTCACGCCTCGTGCCTGCTGTACATATATATGGTTCCGCCAAATAACTTTTTTTTTTGAAAATGCTACTACTACATGGAGTGTAGCTTCGGCTGTGTGGCACGTAGCGCCGTCCTGTTGAAACCAAATGTTGCCAATATCCTCCTCTTCAATTTTTGTGAACAAAAATTCGTTCAACATGGCCCGATAACGATCGCCATTGACTGTAACGGCTACTCGAAGAAAAATGGCCCAATTATGCCTCTTGACCAAAATCCACACCAAACAGTGACTCGTTTTGGGTGTATCGGCTTTTCAATGGCGTGCGGGTTTTCTGTGCCCCATATGCGACAATTTTGCTTGTTTACATACCCGCCAAGATCAAAATGAGCTTCATCTGAAAAGATGATTTTTTTGGCAAAATCGGCATCTTCTCTAAGTCGATCGCAGGCCCACTTAGCGAAGCAGCCATTTGAATGAAATTATTTTCCATTATTAACCGGAAGGATTGTTCTTTCAAATAAAAAAGGAAACTTGAGAAAATATTCAGTAGTTTTTTTTATAGCATTTTCAAAAAAAAAAAGTTGTTTGGCGGACCCTTTAGAAATACCTACACAAATCTAGCACCTAAAGGCTATTGAATATACTAGGCCTGTGCGTAGAAATTGTGCAAGTGGGGGTCTTAGATTTATTTACATGGTTATCTAGACCCTTAAAAACGACAAAAAACTATTTATTTTTCATACAAAAAAGTTGAATTTATATGATACACATATACATATGAACATGGTGTCCCAAAAATTTTGGGTCATGGTGTAGGGTCCTTATCCTTGGAAAAAACATATTTTCCTAAACTTTTTTTCGATCGCTGAATACGATAGGTACTGAAAATAGTTTTTTTTTTCAGAGAAACGTTTTCAAAATATGCACAATAATCATACTGACATACATCTCACTAACGACATAAACTGTATATTTTTCGAATGGTCTCATATGTCTCTTCTGCTTCATGTACTGCTTGTGTTAATGGGATTGAAAACTCAAAATTTTAAAACACGGATTTTTGAAAAATCTAGTTTTTTTTGCTGCATATGAGTAGAAATAAAATTATTTTAAATAAAGGGTGTTTTTTAGACGTGTGGCTTTCAATTTGGCAATACTTTTTTTGGAATTGGTCTTTTTGACAGCTATCACTTGATTTAGGCTCAGTTTGGTTTGCCATTTCACAATGAATAGACCTACTCCTGAACAACGTTCGCAACTCGTACAAATTTATTACCAAAATAATGGTTCGGTTCGCGCGCTGCGATGAAAAATGAAGCCGGCCATAATGTTACAGTCAATGGGGAACGCTATAGAGCCATGATTAATGACTTTTTCGTGTCTGAATTGGAGGATGACATACGGCCCCAAATGCTGCAAGAAGTGGTCGAAAATTGGGCCTCTCGGCTGGAATTTATTCGAGCCAGCTGTGGCGGCCACTTGCCCGAAATCATTTTTAAAACACAATGGCAAACCCTTTTCTTTATAATAAAGCTACATTCTTGGCCATAACATTAAATTGAAAGCCACACGTCTAAAAAATACACCCTTTACTTTTAAGATTCAGGTGAAAGATAATGCGGTAAAGTTTTAAACATTTAAAACCAGCTCTAAATCATCCTTAAAATGAGAGTCTGCTCTAAATAATTTGTTTAGAGCGAGAGTCGGCTCTTTTTCAATTTTAAACGAAATAAAGTATACTTTAACACTAACGCAGTCGTCTAACTTTAAAAGCAGCAAAACCCTTCTTTATCTCATAAAAAGTATAATTTATCCATAGATAAAAATTATTTCACGAAAAAGAATTACCTAAAGGAAACTGTTTTCAAATGTTTTTTTTAGACTTTTGAAGATTTTTTACTTTATAATCAGTAAAAATATATAAATAGATGATGAATCCAACTAAAGGGATCTTCAATTTTGCAATATTTGTAGCGAGGAAACATACATGTACTGTACCTACGACTCAACTAAATTGCAACAATTCCCAAGGGAGTGAAGGAATGATTTTTTTT
This sequence comes from Dasysyrphus tricinctus, assembly GCA_963921185.1. NCBI lineage: Eukaryota > Metazoa > Arthropoda > Insecta > Diptera > Syrphidae > Dasysyrphus > Dasysyrphus tricinctus. The sequence continues at coordinate 167,664,667 of OY992532.1, read as the reverse complement.
TAATCAAAGATACAAGTGTTTTCTTCTTGTACAACAATGTATATTAACATTTAAACAACCACAATGTAAAACTAATGGCACTTTCACTATATATTTTTTAAAATTTACCTTCTCCAGCGAGAAATTGTTTGTTTCGATGTATTTTTTTGTGCTCAATTTAAATTTGTTTCTGTTGTGTAGCTGTGTCTCTTTCTTTAACTGTCAGATTGGGGTTTGTTTAACCCAAATTTCCTTACGTTACGTTGCGGAGTTCACTCTAGTTAGAAGAGTTGTTTAATGCATTTAAAATTACGACTTCTTAAACTAGAGCCATAGGTAAAATCCGGTGATACATTCATCGAAGCTATGAAATAAGAAGTGAAAGAAAATTAATATAATTTTCACATAAAGTCGTATGTAAAATGGTATGTGTTAGGGGTCATGATTGTATCCGGGTAATACCCGGTTTCACAATAGCCCGCGGAGAAAAATATCCGGATATTACCCGGTTACCCGGGTACTTAAGTACCCAAATAACCAGTCTTGGGTACCCAATATCGGGGTACCTATGTGTCTCGGGTACCCGAATTTCGCAAGGTTCATGGTTCGCTCCCAGATGACGGCAAAGAGTTTTTCAATTAATACGAGCATAACCAGAATAAGCACCACTAAAGGAGTCTGATGATCGAGGTAGCTCTCGTGAAATAGCTATAACTCCAGCCTATATACTTGGTGGTAACACACACAAGTTGTTGTTGTTCATTCAAAATTATTCAATATAAATTGATGTATATAACTTGCAGTATGCACTGCAATTGTGTGGACTTCCATTTACACACAAACCCAACTTAAAATGTCATTTCTTTTTATTATGATAATATTGGTATTGTTCAATTATTTATGGAACAAAATATCAGCTAAAAACCTCGGCGGCACACCTCCATCCGATGGTCCAAATTTTCGATGACCCTGATGCATAATTGAGATTCTATGCCATTAATGTGCCGAATTATCTCATCCTTTAGCTGGCTTATCAACGTTCACCTTTTCTTTCAAATAACCGCAAAGAAAGAAGTCCAACGGTGTCAAATCACGTGAGATAACACGGCCATTGAATTTGTCGCGCAAAAGAGCCATTGTTTCTTTAGCTGTGTGGCAAGTGGCACCGTCCCATTGAAACCACATATCGTCCACATTCATATCTTCCAATTCGGGCCATAAAAAGTTCGTTATCATCTCACGATAGCGAACACCATTCACAGGACTGCCTGACCAGCCTCATTTTAGAAAAAATACGGCCCGATGATGCCGCCAGCCCATAAACCGCACCAAGCAGTCACTCTTTGTGGGTGCATTATTGGTTTTTCGACAATCACTCTTGGATTATGATTCGCCCAAATGCGGCAATTCTGCTTATTGACGAATCCACTGAGGTGAAAATGTGCCTCATCGCTGAAGATGATTTTCTTCGAAAATTGATCACCCACTGTTTGATTTTTCATTTATATTTTCATAATAAGCCTGAATAACTTTAACGTTGCTCGATTGTGTATCTTTCCATGGTTCAAATTGAGTTAGTCTGATATTGAGAAATGTCAAATGAAATGCAGAAAAAAACTTGACGTTTAGGTGTCGTTCACATTCAACATCGGCCCTTAAAACCCTTTACATTAGGGGTGTCGGAATTTTTTTTATTTTTATATTCAAAATGGGCATGGTGTACCTTTTAAAGGGTTAAGAAGGATGAAATTTTTGTTTGGGACATTTTCTAAAATGGAATTTTGAGACCCCGAGGTCGTGTTTAGGTATAAAAAACAGCCCAATTCGAAAAACTGGTCAGGAAAACCAATTAAATTTACATCAATATGTTCTCAAAATCAGACCTGTGTACTTAAAGCATAAGTACAAGTACCAGTACAATTACCTTGTACTTGAAATTTTTTAAGTACCAATACAATTCCTTGGTACTTGTACTTCAAAATTTCAAGTACCAGTACCGGTACTTGTACTGGTACTTTAATTCCACAAAAGTACTTGAAATTTTTGTATTGATTACATTTGTACTTTTTAGATGTAGGTACTTAAATACTTTTCAATTCCTTTTTAATTCCAAAAGTACTTTAATTCCTTTTAATTACTTTTAATTCCTTTTCGAAAAAAAATACTAGAACTAATATATGTCTTAATAGTACAGGTAAGGATAAATTAAACAAAAAAATTAGTACCATCATGAAACTTGGTGAAAACGTTTCATGTACTATGAGAATGAAAAATCAAAAGAGTCTATAAAATATTTCACATGGAAGGGTGTTTTTTTAGGTGGAGAGGGGGGAAGTTGTGGTGTATCAAACAGAAAAATTAACTTTGATGCAACATATTCATATGACACATGTTTTTAAAGTAGTTTTAAATGCTGAATCAAATGAAACCAAAATCAAGTCGATACGGCCTCCGTGAAAAAAGGTATTGTCATTTTTATGTAAGGATGACTATATATTCAGTATAAAAGTCAAATATTACCGAAAACCAGTTGAAAATAATGGTCCGTCGATGAAATTTGTCAACAATGGTTCATTTGTCATGAAAATCAATAATAAGAAGAGTCTATAAAAATATCTGTGGTTAAACGGTGTTTTTTTGAGGGTTGGGGTTATGCTGCGATTAGTAGCATAAAACCTGTGGATTAAATGGTACCCTCATCCTGGATCAGGCCAAATACTTGGGTATGTTCCTTGATAAGAAACTGAACTGGAGTCTCAACACTAAAGAAAGAGCAAAGAAAGCTATCGTTGCGTTCTATTCCTGCAACAAGATCTTTGGAAAATCCTGGGGATTCAATCCAAAAATTATCAGGTGGATGTACACGGCAGTAGTTAGACCGATACTTACCTGCGGTAATTAAGTTTGGTGGAACGCAACTGAGAAAGCAACAAACCTGAAAACCTTGACGAAAGTTCAAAGATTAGCATGCGTAGGTATTACGGGGGCGTTGAAAACCACTCCCACAGCGGGACTGGAAGCGATACTCAACTTGAGACCCCTAGATCTATTCGTGCAAGAATCTGCAGCATACAGTGCCCTGCGGCTAAGTCAGACTAAATGCTGGAAGCAAAGCACATCGGGTCATACTAATATTCTGCAGAGATGTGTGGGAAATAATATTTGCACAGACTACACAACTCCCCAGTTAAACTTCAACAGACCCTTCCCTACCTCTTTTCCTAATAGAGAGGAGTGGGAAAACAACCAACCTTTCAGTAATGAATCTACGATAACTATCTTCACTGATGGTTCGAAGATGGGCACTGGAGTTGGTGCAGGAATTTTCTCGGAAAATCTGGGACTAGCTAGCTCCTTCAGACTTCCGGACTTTTGCAGTGTCTTCCAAGCCAAGGTTTTGGCAGTGATAATAGAAACTACGCAAATATCAATGATGGCGATACCACGAGCTGATATCACCCTCTTTATTGATAGCCAACCAGCAATAAAAGCAATTTCTGCAACTGATATTCGAAGCTTGTGGTTTGCTGTCGCGAAGAGCTTGGGGTTCTTGGCATGCAGCATAACATTAGACTCTGCTGGGTTCCCGGTCAGTGATGCACAGGGAAACGAGAGAGCTGATGAGCTGGCGAGAACAAGCCTTTTATACTGAATATATAGTCATCCTTACATAAAAATGACAATAACTTTTTTCACGGAGGCCGTATCGACTTGAATTTGGTTTCATTTGATTCAGCATTTAAAACTACCTTAAAAACATGTGTCATATGAATATGTTGCATCAAAGTTAATTTTTCTGTTTGATACACCACAACTTCCCCCCTCTCCCCCTAAAAAAACACCCTTCCATGTGAAATATTTTATAGACTCTTTTGATTTTTCATTCTCATAGTACATGAAACGTTTTCACCAAGTTTCATGATGGTACTAATTTTTTTGTTTAATTTATCCTTACCTGTACTATTAAGACATATATTAGTTCTAGTATTTTTTTCGAAAAGGAATTAAAAGTAATTAAAAGGAATTTAAGTACTTTTGGAATTAAAAAGGAATTGAAAAGTATTTAAGTACACCTCAAAAGTACAAATGTAATCAATACAAAAATTTCAAGTACTTTTGTGGAATTAAAGTACCAGTACAAGTACCGGTACTGGTACTTGAAATTTTTAAGTAATTTTTGTACTTAAATTGTACTTAAGTACCAATATAGATTAGATTAGATAGATTAGATTAGATTTTTATTGATCGATAAATAAATTGGTTACAATAACTACAAAACAATTTCTATAAAGCATGGCTTTTCTGCCGTCTGCCTGGTTGACAAAACATAGTAATATTTCTTAGAAGATAGAAGATAAAAGTATGTATTTAATTTTTTAAAATAAACTTTTCATTAAAACCAATTAATTAATTACTCTAAATTCTTTATACCATCAGAAATTCTCACTAACGATTAGCTCCCTATAATTCAACGCCAGTTAACAATATTGGTATAATGATTTTACTTCAGCTTCATTTAGTAATGCTATAACTTGGTTTTCTGTTAAAAAATCACTTCCAAGTGTATTCCTCCTGATGACTTTAAGGATTGGACATTTTCCCACCCAACTAACAATTTAACTTGTATAAGGTCCGATTTTTCGAATTTGGTAAACTATAGCTCGCATAGAACTAATATTAGGCTTTATTATTCAAGCCGACCGTTTTTCAATTTAATTTTTGATAATAGCCTGTTTAATGACTTTTAAATTGAGATTGGCAAGTTGTATACAAGACTTGTATACTTTAGTATGAAAAGGCCTGTTTAAGGCCTGTCCAAGTTGTTTTACTGAAAGTAAATAAAAACATTTTGTGTACGGCTTGCTTAAATAAACTTGTAACACCCGACCCAGCATCAAGATTTGACATTTCTCTTTAGTTGAAAGTATTCTGCAGCGGGCTTAACAAATATTCGAAAGTGTTCGTCATTTATATCAATAGATTAAAAACAAATAATTATTAAAAGACGTATTTATCAAAAAATAGTGAATAATTAATAAGAAGTTATCAAAATATTAAATGAACGTCGATTGACGATATAAAGCGCGCGCTCGCCAAAGTGTTCCTCGAATGATGTGTTGCTTGTATGAGTTCGTGTTGTTTTTTTTTAACTTAAATAATTGCACAACTATTTTTGTTTATCTTTGCAAACTTTTCTCGTAAATATATTTGTTTTTAATCTAGCAGAACTACGCAAGAAAAATGAATGCACATTTGAATATTTGTTATGAGTTTGTTTGATGTACCTACATAATTTTGTTTATTTTTTGCCTCAAATCTACTGTAAAATGGCACACGCACAATCCCAAAAAAAAAAAATGGTTTTTTTCCAAATATTTTCCAACCAAAAAATCGTTATGATATCGTTGTAAGGAATTCGGTATTAAATCATTAACAACTACTACATATGTTTTGTTTAGTTATTCTGATTTGTATGTATTTTATTTTGAAAGATATAATAAAATGTTTAAAGCAAACCTATTAAAATGTGTCTTTTTTCTTGAATTATTTTGTTTTGCTTGTGACAGATGTTGCCCTCTGTAAGGAAATATAAAGTTTTTATAAAATGTTGGTAACAAACTTTTAGAAATGATTGCCTTCTTTCGTTAGCTATTTCGATTTGCTTCTGACAGATTGAAAAATGTTGTCCTCTGTAAGAAAAAAAAATACTTTTTATAAAATGGTAATAACAAACTTTTAGAAATGATTGCCTTCTTTTATGAGCTATTTCGTTTTGCTTCTGACAGATGCATAGATGGTGCCCTCTGTAAGGAAATACATATATGGTTTTTATAAAATGTGTGTAGCACATTTATTCAAATGATTGCCTTCTTTCGTGAGCTATTTCGTTTTGGATGTGACAGCTGTGTCCCTCTGTCAGAAAGTATATAGTTTTTATAAAATGTTAGTAGTAAACTTTAACAAATTATTGCTTTCTTTCGCGAACTATTTCGTTTTGCTTGTGACAGATGTTAAATTTAAGCATGAATGAATCGCAGGTACTTGCTTTTATAATTCAAGTTGTTTCTAAAGCTAATTTTATGTAAACAAAAAAATGTTTACCCAAAACATAAAGACGAGATGAACGATTGTAAGGGTTTAAGTTTTTCTTTCAAACGGTCAGGAAATTTATAATCAAAATTTTGGTTCAATAGAAATGGAAGTATAACGTGTGATATTTTAAAATCATTTATTCATTTATTTTCAAAGTTCTTGTCATAAGAATGTATGAAAAATGTTAAAGACTTGAAGGATCTTGTACATTGTATGTATGTTTTCAAATACTTCAAGAATCAATTGATTCACACTTAAAACAAAAAAAAGTGCATACCAAGATTAAAGAAAAACGAATTAGGTTTTTTTTTATTAAATCAACACATAGCCTTTACTACTCATTTCTTGATGGTAAAATTGTACAGGCTGTGAAATATGCGTCAAGTGTATCAACTCATTAAAATTTGTACATGACTCTTCAGAATTCGAGATGGCCTAGTAGGTAGCGTGCTGGATCGGTAATCGGAAGGACGTGAGTTCAAACCTCGGAAAAGTCATGTAGGTTAGTAACATTTTTTCATATAAAATAAAATTCTTCACATTTCAGAACAAAGAAAAACGCAGTTTTAAGCCCTTCCTGTGGATAAAATAAACCGATACAATAAAATTAATAAATATTAAATAAAATTGAAAGCAAACAAAATTTTTTTCACTACAACTGCATTGAGTGGCTTTTATAAGGCCTTAATGCAAAGTCTATATATGGCCTTTCAAAGGTCTTGTTATACAAGCCATTTGCTTTCGTATAATAACTTGTTTATTAGAGCAATATTTTGCCTTTTTAAGGCCTTATTACACAGTTGATTGGAAGCAATTTGAATGTATAGCACTTGTGATGACAGGTTTTAAGGGAATCAAATAGCTTGTTTAATGTCAGCCAAAATGATTTGCATAAGGTCTGTTTAAGTTTCTATACAAGCCAGAAAATAGCTTGTATTAACACTTAAGCAAGTTAAATTGTTAGTTGGGCATGAAGTGGTAAGTATCTTCTCTTTCGTTCAAGTTGCACAAGGAGCACATGATGGGTAAGTCTTCTCTATGTGGAATGAAATTTAGCTGGATAAGTTCTCCACGTAATTTGGCCATCATCGAAATTTCATTGATGCTGTTCTCATCCCGAAAATAATTCTTCCTGCAAATTGTGATTTAAACTGCAATATATTGATCTGTGCAGGGATCCTGTTGCGCTGCTTACAAATTTCTCTCTGCACTTCACATCAACTGAAGATATAAGCTGATAAAGCAATGTTTTCCAGTTATCAAAGTCAAATTCATTTACTTGTAGATTGAAATCAATCTCGCAAGTTCCATCCATTGCTCAAACCAACTTGTTTTAGAACGTATGACTTGAAGAGCCGCTATCTTGGGTAGACGATGATTTTCCATCTTCATAACTTTCAGAACATAATTTACTTGTAACTTAAGCGTTCGAATATGAAGAGGTGATAAACCCGTTTCTAACATAACCATGTAATTAGGCATATTGGATGGTAGTCGAAAAATTCGCTTTATGTAGTAACGTAGTAGCTTCTCCACAGTTTCGTATTGTTTCGCACCCCAGACCTGTGCTGCATAAAACATAATGGATTCTGAAACCGATTCAAATACTTTAAATTTGCTGCTATGTGCAATGTTTTTATTATAAAAACATCTATTCCACGATGCGCTGATTGCACTCTTTGCTTTTACCAGTTTCTCTTTCAAGTGTCTTTCCATATTCAGATTTCTTGTGAAACAAACTCCCAGGTATTTAAACTCATTTACAATATCAATTACCACACCGTTATAGTACCATTTTTCATTTGCGCAATTCCTTCCTCCATTCTTGAAAATCATGATCTTTGACTTTTCCAAATTGACTATCAAGTTACAAAGTCTACAATATTGAGAAAGCCGATTTATCATGAGTTGCAATGATTCAGGTGAGGATGCCATAAGAACAATGTCATCTGCAAACAGCAGTGCTTTTATGGTGAGACCTTCGTATTCGATGCCACTGGGTAAGCTTTCTACAAGGTCATCAATGAACAAAGCAAACAGGCTTGGGCTCATTGTACAGCCTTGTCTGACTCCGGATTCTGTTCTAAACCACTCAGACATCTCTTCACCATTCCAAACCGACGCCATTGTGTCCACGTAAAGGTTCTGTATAATTTGTCCAAACTTCTTTGACATTCCAAGCCCATATAGCTTATAAATAAGTGCTTGCCTGTTCACCGTATCAAACGCGGACTTAAAGTCTACAAAAAACGTATACAACTTTTTTCCTTTGGTGGCAAATGTATCCGCAATGCTTTTCAAAACGAAGATGTGGTCAATCGTTGAATAACTTGGTCTAAAACCAGCTTGAAACTCCTTCAATAGCTTTTTATCGTCGATCCATTTGTTAAGCCGTCTTTGCAGAATTAAAGTGAAGATTTTGTACGAAGCATTAAGAAAGGATATGCCCCTGTAGTAAGACAGAACTTCAAGACTTCCTTTTTTATGAATTGGAAAAATTATGGATTCCCTGAATTCCTGAGGAATCAACCCAGTTTCCATTACATTGTTGAATATAAGTGTTAAGCTGCCTATCATCTGCGTTGTACCATACTTATAAAACTCAGCTGATATTCCATCCGACCCTGCTGCTTTCCCATCTTTAAGCTTTGCCACCGCTGATAGTACCTCTTGATGAGTTATTTCAGCATCCAAAATATCATTGGTAAATGCAGGAGATGCATACTGAAAATAAACTCCTTCTTCAGTAGGGTTCAACAAATTCTTAAAATGTTCCGCCAGAATGTTTGGACTTAAGTAACAATTAATAATAAATTGTTTACCGTTCCAAATCATTATTCATCCATTATTTAACCCTTTTTTCCGGGCTTTTTTGGTAAAAGTTCCTTTCGTTTTTTCTTAGTTTCTCAAAAACTAAGATAGATTTTCACATTTGGTTTTCGGTAATGGACTAAAAATAAAAACACAAAAATAGCACTTAATAACGTAAAATTTTGAAAAATATCGACTTGAGAAAAAAAAAATCACAATTTTTTTTTTAATTTTGACTTTGAAATTTAATTTCTCAAAAACTATTTGTTTAAACAACTTGATTTAAAAACCAAATGCAAGAATGGAGTATTAACTTTCAAAAAAAATATAGCACATTATTAGATGTGTTTTCGTTGATTTTTAATGTTTTTTTTGCATTTTAACTCAATTTTTCAGAAATTTCCCCCCCTGCCTCAGGGAGGGGAGATACAACTTTCCCCCCATAAATTTTTTTTCTTAGAATATACCCAGGAACCACACCCTAAGATACTTCCACTCAGGTGCGGGACACCCTGTATAATTAAATATATCAAACAATTTTTTTTAAATGTCCACGATTTGTTATGTTGAAAAGATAAGTTTTCGTTCTTATTGCTCAAATAATATAGTATCTTATTTTCCTTGTTAAAACAATTTTTTTTAATTTTTTAAGCTTTTAAAATTTGAAAAACTTTTTGAATTTTCATTTACCAATTTTTTTTTGTTTGTGCACCCCACACAAAATTAATAATTCGATGTGTCATCATCTCTATTTTTTTTAAATAATAGATGTCACTAACTATTCTTACCACACTTTGAGCATAATATTGTAAATATTTATAAGATTACTCCTGTTAAGTTTAAGTTCAAATTTATAAGAATAAAGAATATTGAAATTGAATTGAATTGAATCCAGCCCTGGGATGAGAGGATGACAGCAAAATTAAAGAAACGTAACTCAATGCAATTAACAAAAAAAATAGTCCGCACGTCCGCAAAGCAAAGGAATACTTAAAAAGGGATTTAAAAGCCAACAAAAAAAAACTTGCCTTATAGTACCTATAATCGCAAGCAAAAATATTGTAAATTGTGCTCCTTTAATTGTTTTTAAAAATACCGAGCTAAAGAGTGAATGAAATCGCCATTGGTGTGCAGGTACATGGCCTTAAGTGGATAATTATTACTTACGCAAAATACCTTAACATTCTCTTATATTTATTATGTTCAAAGAATTATTTACATTTATGTATTTCAGTACCTATCCAACGTTTAGCTGCATTATTGTCAAGAAAAAGTTCTTTATTTTCTATATATGAAAAAGCCTTTTTATCGGCAAATTTCAAAGGGATTTTGTTTTAATTCCATACGGGAGCAAGAGCATACATATGTATATGCACACGACTACCATCACCACAACACCACATTTATATCCTCCGCCTGCCTTCTCTGGTCGACCGTCGACGCTGCCGTTGTTGTAACCATTCGCCTTCCTTGTCGTCAATAAATTGCAGCCATCATTAACATTGCAGGTAACGCGTTATACCTATGCAAAAATAAAACAAAACACACAAACAAAAACAAAAACAAAACACACAAACAAAAACAAAAGACCACGAAAAAAGACATTTACTTCCTGCTGCCAAATGCATTTGCATGTTCCAAAAGTGCTAAAAGGGTTGAATGGCGGTTTCAGTTTTCTGATGTACTCAAGGATGGTGGTGGGTTGAATTCTTGAAGGTATTTTCGTCAAAGGTATCGATAATTGACTGTTGGGTTGGCGATAAAAGCATTTTAGTTTTTAACGAATGCCAACTTGCATAAATTGTTATTTCTATTTATTCTCATTACGAAGAAGGTCTGTTTGATTTTTGGCGATACTTTTAAGGTCTAATTCTTGGACGACTTTGGTGTGCTTGCAACATGCAAGTGCATCGATTAAAAGATGAAAGCTGTTCGTAGACTAACGAAGAAAAAGTGTGCAACATATTTATTCCACTTCAATGGAGCGTTGTCGCTGCTTTTGAAGATTGTTTTTTCTTTCTGATAAATTCGATTTGCTTCTTTGTTAAGAGACGCAAAGACGCTATAAGATGAATTTTAAAAATTGTATTGTGTGTTCATTAGTTATTTGTATATTTTGGATATTTATTGAAGTGGAAGAATTTATAAGCTTACACATACATAGTAAGCGCACTTTGAAATGCAAATTATTGCAGTTTAAAAGGAGTTTTAGAATATTTCAGAATGCTCAAATGATGTAGAATATATTTGAAATATAGAATTCTCGTTGATGTCCACTGATTTTTACTTTTTTTCTATAGGCTATATTGAATAGACCTCTTAAAAAGGAACAATTACGTGCAATGGTTTTGATTATTGAATATGTTTGTTTGGCCAATTAGAACACTTAAAACCAAAATGCTATTTAATTCACCCATGCGTTTCTGAGAGAATGGTCACATTGGTCAAACTGAGCCAAATTTGACAATTTTACACTTAAATTTTCTATCGAAATAAATAGTTTATAAAATTTCATAAAAAAATTTGAGCAGGAAAAGTTAACAAAAATCAATTAAAAAAATCGAAAAATCAAAGATTTAATTTTTTTTAAGTACCGCATAAAAGGGCCAGAGAAACGCTTAACCTAAACAAAGTACAGTTGAGTCTTAAGGCCTTAATATGACTTGTTTAAAAAGCTATATTATTTGAAAATTGACAGAGAGGCTTTCAAACTTTACCATTTCTTATACTTTTTCGCAGTTTTTGTCTGAAAGCCAATTTTTTGCTAATTTATGACAAATTTTCACATATGTAGCACCTAGTACCTAATCTTATTTAAATTTGAAGGTCTGAAAACATTTGAGAACAACCGAAAAACAAAATTTGTGGAACTATGATACATTTTAAATACTAATTCTCTATAGTCGTAATGTCTAATATATCAAAATCTTGATTTCGAGTATTTTTACGAATGTGAAATTTGACATTTGACAATTGCTAAAATTTGAATGGGCATATCTTTGTCAACTTTGAACAAAAATTACTTCTTGGACATGCCATATTAAACACCAAGGACGAGTTCTACGAGCTCCTGGACAAGACATATGAGCAACGCCCTAGCCATGACGTTAAAATTGTCTTGGGTGATTTTAATGCCAAACTTGGTGGCACAATCGGAAGATATAGCCTGCACAACACCACCTCCGATAAAGGACTCAGGTTAATCGACTTTGCTGCGGGGCAAAACGTTGTGGTAGCTATAGTACGCAGCTCCCGCATCTCGATATACACAAATGACAATTCGAATTCGTGGTCAATCGACCGCCAGACGGATTGGCCACATTGCGATCGACGCAAGGCATTCCTCTTGTAACAAGGGTATCCAAACGTTCCGAAGAGCCAACGCTGACTAAGACCACTACCTGGTTTTAGCTAAGGTAATGCTACGGAAAGAAAAATACTGAGTTGCAAGAAATCGCCAGGTCCTTTTCCGATCGAGTCTCTCGCATGCTTTGAAATAGTCCTATACCACCAACTGCAAGTATCGAGAACCAGTGGAAGAATTTCCAAGAAACCATCAGAGATGTCACCTCTGATGTGTTGGGCCTCGCACGACCACCACAGCGAAACCCCGGGTTCGATGAAGAATGCCAGCAAGTACATGCAGACAAGCAACAGGCATACAAAGTGGAGTTGCATAGAAGGACCAGAACTGCTCGCGAGTCAAGAGCTCTACGAACAGAAGAGGAGAGAAGAACACAAGCTTCTTAGAAGGAAAAAGAAAGAGCATGAGAAGCGTGCGATCGAAAAAATAGAGGGATGCCATTGCAGGAATGAAGTTCGGAAGTTTTACCAAAAAGTAAAAAAACCTCCCAGAGCTACAAAGCCCAAACCGAAGCCGGTAAGGACGATAAGGGGAGAATCGCGGAGGAATCGCAGTCGGTGCTGAGGATATAGAAAATAATTTCTACAAATTGTATAATTATTACTCGCTAACGCTGACGACAATGACATAATCGGAGGAACTAAGCGAGATGTCAATGGTGCTTTCCTGATTATTGAGAGTTAACGGTGAATGAAGCAAAGCCCTTTCTCGGGTAACTAAACTATGCTTGTCATCCCGGTCCCGCTGTATGGTGCAGCTAATGTTTGCAAGATACTTTAACTGAAAGGAAGCAGGTAAATACAATATACATACATAATGTATATGTAGATTATATTGTTGGTGCAATACAATATTAAATTATAAATCATATAGAGAAATTATTTAGAGGTCTTCTTAATAAACGCAGAAAAAGAATTTTTCTTATTCTTTTTCAATACAGAAATTACTACTTCAGAAATTCAACTGAGATGAATGCCCAGTTTTTACCAGGTGCAGGGACATAAGTCCCCGGGCTAGTAGCCCCGATGGAAGCTATGTCCCATTTGAGTGGGACAAAATCCAAAGTCAATTTTGGAGATTTTGGCCCATACCTACGGCACGAAAAACTTTTTTTTTTCCCTCTGGAAGATCGGAAATAAGTGGTGAAAAAATCAAATTTTTTGCCCGCATTTATTATAGTCTGTATGGTGCCGTGACATAAATAAGGCGACTTATGCTGCGTTGAAATATGACCCTTAAGTAAAGGCAAACAAAATTGATAATAACAACTAAATTAAGAATAGATATCGCATTATGTATGCCTTTTTTCGAGAATGTCTTATTTCAGCAGAAGATTCTGAAACACCCTGTAAAGCATTTTTTAAATGAACTTACCTTATAGCTAATATATCAACTACAACGTTATCTTAATTCTCTCAAAAGTTATGATTTTTGCAACGAAAAAAGTCACTTTGCTCTATACAGTGTGGTGTGTACTGTGTAACACAAACCACACATTAGCTTAGTGTTCGTACTAAAATAGAACTAATTAAAACTGCGTCATAATTAAATCAATGATGTGTTGCCAATAAAATTAAGCATGCCACTTTTTATGTTAAATGCTTTAATAAAATAGATATACTACTGTATTTTACAATTAGTTAACTGCTTTTTATCCAATTATATTGGAATTATAATGCTTATATGTGTGTATGTTGGTATGCGGCAAAATCCAAACATATACATTTTCGCATGGGTGATTCATTTAAGTTGTAGATGTGGGTTAGTTATAGGTGGCATAGTTTTTAGAAACACTTTTTTTTTATTTAAAATTTGTAATTATATTTGAGTGCTGAAAACAATATTAAGTTTCATGGGCAATATTGTATGACATTCCAATTGCTGTTCTATTTATTTCTATTTTCCTGTTAGTGATAAAAGTTTGGCTTAATTATAATTTTCTGCCCTCCTTTCAGTTGTTGGATGCATTAACAGAGTGGTATGAAGTAGGCATTAAAGTTTTTCCCGGTTTAGTTAATAAATTATTTTTGAAATTGAATTATTTCCAAAAGGTTTAATAATACAGAATATTGAATGAAACATATTTGAAAAACAATGTTTTTGTCTTACCTTATTAATGTTTTTTGATCAATTTACCCAGAAATAACGGAAAAAGTAAGAATATATTGATTTATGGTCATTCCAGTGACGTCATGAGAGCAAAAAATGTTGATCAAAATATTAAAAATGTGTAAATCGAAAATAAAAGTTGATCTTTTATATAAAAAAATGTGGGGCTTATTGTTGTAACATTGTTTGTATGGACGTTTGTAACATATTACAAGAACAAAATGCAACTGTTTTTTTCTAAATATACTTAAAATGATTTTAAAAACTACGAGCGTTAGGAAAATAAGGTAGGATTCAAGAGGAGATACGGATGCACATTGGTTTTGTAGTTCTGAATATAAAAAAAGAAGGAAATACAGAGCCAGGTAGTGCAAATAATAAAAGAATTTCTGTACTTGACAATACGTCCGAAATTTGGCGCAAGGGTAAACTGATGTGCATTCCTAGAAAAACGAGTATTTTTGACAACGTCGAATATATTATCATACCAAAGAAGCTGGTTTGTGATGCACATACACCGAACTGAAAGTTTGATGGCTTTCACTTTAAAAATGGTTTTTTATAACCCAATGGACAATGTTGGTGTTGAGATGAGAATGTAATGAGCTTATTATACACTACCGTTCAATTTCAACATCCGAAGAACAAGGAAGTGAATTTTGAAACGAATATGAAGTGCAATTTTACAGAATTTATGTAGGGTAGGTAGGTAGGTAAAAATGGTGGCAAGAGCGTAACACCCGCTGTTGCCCAATTAGCACTGGACTGCGCCGTTTTGATACCATAACTCGTTTGACCTGTGTATGAAAGTAGATAAAAGCGTTCCTTGCTTTGAAATAGGACGGCTGTGGAGTATGGTTAATGTATCTTGTGAGTTGGGGTCATAGGACACTCACTCGATCGGATCGCATCTCGCCCGAGCTTGCCACATTATGCCGAGCTCGGCAGGTTGTAGAGTAGCAACGAAGCGATCGATCAGATCATGTGGTTATCATTGCCATTGAACATCATGAAGCTCCTCAGAAACCCGGGTTCCGATTACTCGCGGACTTTGGATCTGGGGGGGAACATGATGCAGAACGCAACAGATTTCTGTCTCAGACAGGCGCGGATACAGGGGGGGGGCAATGGGTGCAATTGCCCCCCCCTGGGCAAGAACGAAAGACGCATAAAATATGAATTTAATAAAATGTACTCAAAGAAAGGTGATTTCGTTATACTTTTATAAAAAAATTTCTTGGCAGCGTTGAGCAATGAGTAGTTAGTTATGCGTTGTCCGCTGGCTGACCAGGTTCAGCTAACAAAAGTTCCGCTATGCACAAATAGCCTTCAAATCGACTGAGTGGAAAGCTTATAACTTCGGTTTTAGATGCCCCATCTTCTACGTTAAGGTCTTTTATTAAAAGATCAATGTCAGGTTACATTACTGTATAACATTTTATGAGAATGGTCAATTTATTTCATACGAGAAGCAGATTGAATCCCAAATCGATTTTATTTTCACTTTTCAAAGTGCTGTGAAGGAAGAATTTCACAATAATGTTTCAAAAAGTTATTGCTCCACCTCCAACCCTCCTTTACAAATTTATTTGTGGTTTTTTATAGTTAAATGTTAGAGGCGGTAGGGGCACTTTTCTAAATTTTCAACCTTAAAGTTGATTTTAATTAAACAAAAATTAAATCTTTAAAATACGTCGATTTAATTAGTTTCAAAAATGTCTAGTGTTTCGATCTACAGGATAAAGATATCTAATTAAAGTTAATATAAGAAAACTATACATTTCTGTATAAGAGTTATTGAGAGATACCAAAAAATTTCATACTAAATGGGTGATTCTTTTTATGATAAACATTTAAATGTGCGTTTCCATTGAGGGAGTACTTTTAATAGAAAACTCTCGAGAGCGACTCCCGCATATCTGACGTGCTGCACATCTGATTTAGCCATAAGATACGTTTTTGATGTATGTAAGTGAGGATTTTGCCACTTTCGTGGATGCGTTGTAGGAACTGTCCGTGTTCCATATTATTAAACTGGAGAGGAGTACGAATCCAACGAAGAAGATTGGAGAGAAACCAAGAAACGACTACAGTAGTCACTGCCGAAGAGAAGTTGGATGGAACTTCTACACCTAAAGATAGTTGTTTTTGGGCATTTTTGAAAACGTCCAGTCAACCTCAATTTTAAATGATCGTCATCTTTCGATGCGAATATTGCTATTGTATTGAACTGCAAGAATCTGGCAACTCTGCATTCGACGTTTTCAGCTTATGTATATGAAAAATTTATATTAAAACTTAACGAAGGCTTAGTATATTGTAAATGACATGTATAATGAAAGTAAAGGTGGAACTAAAATAGGTGGAAGCTGTCGGAAGTTTATGTCAAAACTGACCGAAAAGTAGCTTTCCGAAACGTCAATTTCACAAATTCCCCATAATACACTTAAGTGGTTGAAAGTGAAAAAAAAATGTAAATAATCATTTCTTCAATGTTAATTTTCATATACTTATCCACAGCACGATAGGCTTTTAATCATTTACTCGTGAAACCACGAAAATTCGAAGTGGTATAAATTAATTAAAAGAAAATTTAAGATTTTACTACTCTCATACATTAAATAGAAAAAAAAGTGTTGAAAACTATGCACCAAGCGCCAAATTCCTTTTAGTTTGCTTCCACCATTTTGATTTTTGTCCGTCCACTTACGAAAGAGCGGTCAGTGAGCGCTATCGCGTCCGACGGCAAAAGTTTACGAAAACTAAACGAAAAGCTCAATTTCGCAATGCGTGTCATATGAATTTCTTGTTTTCGTACGACCACTTAAGTTGGCTTCCGACTATTCTAGTTCTACCTTTAGTCACAATCGAAGGCTGAACCGAGAAGGTCGGACGGAAAAGTTTAACAAAGAAAGGTTTTTTTCGTTGTATTTTCCACTATAATCATTGTGTTTTATTTCAATGTCGGAAAGTTTGGTTTTGTATCGATGGACGAAGGCATCTGAGCAAACGATACGGTTCATCTCGGTTTTGATCTACAATTTTAGTTTACAGCTATATTGTCAAATTAATGCAATGGTTTTGTTTGCACAAAATCTTTTATATCAACGTCCTTCAATTTTCTTGCAAACGCATTTAACGTTTATGAACACGTTCCCCAGCTTCTCACAATGTTTGTTGCCAACTCGAGGTTGTTTTGGGTGAGCTCACATTTTTTTAATGGAAATTATAATAATGACAACAAAAAAATTTTTTTTTCCTAAAGCAATAGGTACCTTACCTATAACATGCATTTACCGATAAAAGGTAGACAGTTCATATAGTAATCGCTGGTACCGAAAGAGCATTCAAGCATTTCTCAAAATGTAATTTGACAATATATTGCTCCCTCCTTCAATCACAAACGTCAAAATCCTTATTTTGTGGAATCTTTCATGTGGAATTTTAATATTTAAAGTTGATTAAGGATAAACGGAGAGATTCTTGAATACTAAATTAAAAATTAAATAGTATCAAAACTTTACTTAAACTCCATTTAACGGCCTTTTCGATTGATGCCAGAATGACATTTTTGCTCTGAAAAAAAATAAGAAAAAAAGCTTTTTATTTGGATCTAATTTCAAAATCGAATATAAAATCGTATACACGTATCGAATCGGTCTTCCAGATAGCTATTCGAAAAGGTCGTAAGATAAAAGACCTACTTTTATTTTTGCTTAGCAGTTTCATATCTGTCAGTTCTTACAAAATGAAAGCTGCCACTTTTGACGTAAACAGATTTGAAAAGTCCTTTTAAGTTTCAGCTATGAACACAAGGAAAAACCAATAAGTTTAAAATCTTTAAGGCTATCATTGAATTTATGTGTTTTGTGCATTCCATATAATTTCAAACTATTCCCAAGTATCCATCGCATTTTGGAACACATTTTTGACTGAAAAATAACAGATCAAAAGTGACTGTCAACAAATAAAGTACAACAGAGTACAAGTAGAGCAATGAAAAGGTGAGTCTCCGACCTGCTGACGAAGAATTCAAAATTTGCGTAACAGAACGGGAAGATTGGTATTGGCAAACGTTTAAAATTTTATTTCAAAGCAAATAAATATTTTGTCTCAAAATGAAAGCTTGGAAAATCTTAAAATATCTCAGAAATTTTTTGGGTGTGCTTGGGTGAGCTGAGCTCACCCTAGCGTAGGTCTGGCTACGGCCGTGTTATGCAGTAAAACTTGTATTTGCCTTTTTGAACATAAGACTTTAAGTTCGCATCTGAGAACATTCTGCAAAATGCATTTTTGACGCTGATGACGTTATCGAAAATTGCCTTTTACTGGCAAGGTTAAGTTAGGTTGCCCCAGCTAAAGAAGAGGCTGGAAATTTCACTCGAACTCGAACGTCATGTGTCTTAATAGGAACATACCACTGTGCCATTATGTTTTCCGAAAATAATATTGTATTGTTACGCAGATCCAGAGGGAACTCAAAAACGTTGTAAAGACACCATGTTTTAGCTACAAACTGCAAAACTTCATTTCACAAATTCAAAGTAACCGCTGTTCGAGAAACTGTGGCAGTTATGAAAGAGTTAATTGCTTTCTTAAAATTTCAAACTCATCAACTCACATTGCTTGAGTGTCCAGGCGTGTAGTGCGGAATTAAGTGTACTCAAATTTTTTTGTAGACCCCATCAAGATTTTGGAAACTCACGAAAATTGCCCCCCCCTGAACGAAATCCTGGATCCGCGCCTGGTCTCAGAACCATTTCGTGGCATTAAGAAAAGAGATCAAGTCTTTGATCTTCATTTCGGAAAGTTCGTTTAGGTCGTCAAAAAAAGCCATTCCAAACGATTGTGCTCTCATTCTGGCTAGAGCTGGACATTTACAGAGAAAATGTAGGACTGTTTCCTTTTCTTGCTGGTCTCCACAACTGCGACAGTGAGTATTGTAAGGAATACCCAGCCTCGCCGCATGTTCTCCAATTGGCCAGTGTCCAGTGCAGGTTGCTACGACCCTGGCTATGTCCCGCCTGGGTCTACATATGAGATCAATTGTTCGGGATTTATTTAAAGCGGGCCAGATCGTTCTGGATATTTTGCAGTTGGTTAAACTGCTCCACCTACGGTTAGATTCCCTAAGGAAAATTGACAATATATTGCCCTTCATAACTCCAAGGGGAATGTAGACTCTTTCCGCAAGTGAGATGTGAAGGGCTGATCCTTGCCTGGCTAGTTCATCTGCCCGTTCATTACCCTCAATGCCACTGTGACCAGGAACCCAGATAAGAGTGACCTTGAGGTTAATGTTTAGACTTGCAAGCTCATCTCGGCATTGTTGGACCAATTTAGAGGATGATGTAGCCGAATCAATGGCTTTAACAGCCGCCTGACTGTCTGTAAGGATGGCTGTATTACGATTTTGGTTTGGATCTGCTTTTAGCATCTTATTGCAAACCTCCCTGATTGCCAGTATTTCAGCTTGAAATACACTAGCGAAATTCGGTAGCCGAAATGACTTGGAGATGTTGAGAGACTCAGAGAAGACTCCTGAGCCAACACCGCACTCCATCTTTGAGCCATCAGTATAGATAGTTGTGTCGAAGTCTCTCGTCACGGCGTCATCATCCCAGTCCCCTCTGGATGGGAATAAGACTTTAAAATCTTTACTGAGGCTCATTGTAGGAGCGCGGT
Source organism: Dasysyrphus tricinctus (assembly GCA_963921185.1). Classification (NCBI taxonomy): domain Eukaryota; kingdom Metazoa; phylum Arthropoda; class Insecta; order Diptera; family Syrphidae; genus Dasysyrphus; species Dasysyrphus tricinctus. Next base: position 167,644,626 of record OY992532.1, on the reverse strand, counting down.
AGTCAGTGGGAGTCGAAAGTATATCAGCGGGAATCAAATTTGTGATATTGCTGTGACCATAAGGTTTAGCAACCCAAGAATTTGATTCTTTAAGTCTTAGGGCACTGCAAGATACTAGATATTTTATGTGTAGATCAAGTGGTAGAAGGTGCAGAAAAACGCTTAAGGCATCCGTTGGGCAAGATCGAAGAGCCCCTGTGGTACCAACACTAGCTGTTCTTTGAACCTTTTTTAGTTTGTCGATGTTATATGTCTTATTTAGTGCGGGCCACCAGACAATCGAACCATATGTTAGAATCGGCCGTACCACTGCAGTATACGTCCATAAGATCATCTTTGATTGAAGGCCCCAGTTTTTACCGAAGGTTTTGCTACAGGCGTAGGAAGCTATGCAGGCCTTCCTGACCCGTTCTTCGATGTTTAATTTCCAGTTTAACTTAGGGTCTAGGATGACACCTAGATATTTTGCACTGGTTGATAGTGAGAGTGTTTGGCCGAATTTATGTAATTTTTCAACTTAGTTTTTTGAGTGAGTAGTGCTCTTCTTCGGTTAAAATATAATTGACAAAAATATTTCTTCTTATCTCTCCTAAAATTGGACATTTACCCATGAAGTGGAAATCATTTTCTCACTCTCTCATTGCACAAATCGAACAGTTATAGGAAGAACGTCTCTATGGGGTATGTAGTTGAGATCCAGGAGATCTCCACGCAAACGAAAAATCATTGAAATTTCTTCTATTCTACACTCATTTCTAAAATAGTTCCATTCATCAAGAGAGTTATCCCAACGATTTGAGATTTATCTATACAGCAAACTCGAAGCTTCTTCCTTATACTTTAGCGTGCAATGCTCATCTACGCACTCGATAAGTTTGTACAATGTCGGTTTCCACACATAAGGCTCATCATTTATACTAATATTTAAATCCATCCCAAATTCTGCAGCCAGATCTAACCACTCCTTAAACCATTCTTTCTGACTCTGTATGTACTGCTTGAATCATAACCTTTTTCGGAAGCCGGTGGTGGTCAGGTATTTGCATAACTTTTAGTATACATATAATCTACTTATAGTTTCAATGTTTTGATAAACAGGTGACAATCCGGTTTCGATCATGATCAGGCAGTTTGGTGTGTTGGGCGGTTGTCGATAAGTTCTCTTTATGTAAAATCTTAAAAGTTTTTCCACAGCCTCATTCTTTTTTACTCCCCATACTTAAGCCGCATAAAAGAGAACGTATTCCGCTACTGCTTCAAAAACTCGAAAATTGCTGCTGTGCGATATGTAGTTTTTGTTTTTAGCAATTTTCCACGTTATATTAATAGCCAATTTGGCCTTTTGCAACTTCTCCTTCAAATGTCTATCCATACTCATATTTTGGGTGAGGTAGACTCCAAGATATTTGTATTCCTTGGGCAACCACAATCATTTCACCACCATAAAACCATTTTTCATTTCTACAAGGTCTACCGCCTCCTTTCTTTATGACCATCACTTTCGGTTTCTCCAGATAAGGTCAGTTCCGAAAAGTTTAAATACGTTTAAAATGATGAATATCCGCGAAAAGAAAAGTTTAAAATTGTGTAAATTTTAAAGAAGATAGTTTCAAATGTTCACAAATGATCCCAAGGGAGTAGAACTAATTTTAGTGCTAGTTTTAAAAAAAAATGTGTTAAAAATTATTTTCAGACTAAATCTGATCGAATCCTAAAGAAATTTGGCAATTTTGACGACTGGAAGTTGCCAATCAAATTTCAGGTCAAGAACTCGAAAAAATCAAAAATAATCGAAAGCAATAGTTTCACAATCTTTGTTGTTTTTCTGGTTGCATTATTTAATTTGACATCAG